>JAFVLL020012664.1:0-61381 GCA_021397915.2 Tor tambroides | reverse complement strand
AAATTGCCACTAGCGATTAGAATGGCACCAACTCTGACTATTTTTAGATCCAAGTTAAAAAATCATTTATTGTCCTTGGCATTTTAAAATGGATGTTTTATGAATGAATTAGTTTTAATGGTTGTACTATCACTATACTGAGGTATGATTGTCTATTCTATTCTGTAAAGCACTTTGGGCAACTTAGTTGTATTTTTACAGTGCTATATAAATAAAATTGAATGAATGAATGAATGAATGAATGTAACCTTTACATTTAAATATGTACTTTTAAAGTGTACTAGTACAGGTTGTAGGAACTGCCATTTAATGACAGATGTACCATTAACAACTAATTACCCCATTTACATTTAAGTTCTTGAAAGATATTTTTGAACTAAAGCAACTTACAAGAAAGTGCATGTACTTGCAAATATTTAGTTTATTAATACTTACACAATACAAGTCAAGTACTATGACTAACCCTCAAGATCAACAAGAACGGTGATACAAGTGCAAATACCATGCAGTTCACGACACAAGAAGAATATCAATACAACAAGAGAAGCAACACTCAACAAAATCAGTAAGGCAAAAGTTGACTGAGAATAAAGTTGCAAAGCTGTTTTTTCTTCTAATTGAAGTACAACAAAAGTCTCCTTTGAAATTCATTTCACCACAGATGACATCACGCAGGCAAGGTAACAGTAATTAGAATTCAACCTAATGATTAACAAATTACTACTTATCTAGACTCTGAAACCACTGTATTTAAGGTCATTTTATACCTGCACAAAGATATTGTAACTTTGTTCTGCAAAACCCACACTTAACTGAAATCTTCTCCACAGCCAGTAAATCACTGTTTAACTCTTTTACAACTCTGGGGAGGAGCACACATAAACTGGTGATGTAATGGCTGCTGAAGTGACATGATCCAAAATAATGATCCAAATATTAACCAACATTACTGGTTCCCCCACACTCAAATCTAAACATCTACCTCTTGAAATCAAGAGCCCTTTCTGTGTAAATCACAGTGCTGAATGAGTCAGAGTCTAATGAAGCCCTTGGTCTCAAACATGTCTTAACCTGATTCGCAACAAACAGCCAGAAACCAGGTGCCTTCCAAAAGAAAAAAAAAAAAAAATTACAATTGCTAGAAAAAAGAATGACTGCCAGGATGAAGCAGTGAGGAACTCATTTACGCCCACAATGCCTGAAGCAAGATGCTTATTACTTCAAAAAAAAAAAAAAAAGAGAGATAACCCTTTCTTACATCTGAAACTCACAGCAACCTCTTGTTGCTCCACATCATCGGTCGTCCAGGAAGAACGGCACCATCATTTCACCATCTGTCATTTGCATACTCATCTGTTTTACCTTCCACAGCCTTTAATTATATAAAAATTATGACAGTGCGTTCACAAATCTCACGTGGAATCCAAAAATGTGTGATTCTCTAAGCGAAGCGCTGCCAGGATCCTCAGCAGAAAGTAAGAAGACATTTCAAGACCACCATGGCAGCAAATAAATCCGTGACACAAGGCTCCAAACTGTAAACAAACGCCTTGTCACTATGGAGACACGTTGATCAAACATGTTTTTTTTCCATACCTGCTGTTCTCCCTGTGCTCTGCGAGCATCCCTTGTTGTTACCGACGCAATTTCGATCCAAAGATTGCTGAGAAAATAATCGTTGTTAATCTCTGCCGTGCCGACTAGGAAAAAGAGAGAAGGCAGAGCATTTATAGGACGCTGTGGGAGCAAGCGCTGATTTACGCACTTCGCTGGCACTGCCAGGAGACCTGTGCACCAGAGAACCAAGCAGCCTGCAGGGACTGGCACAGCTGATCCTCCCTGTCACCAGCTCTACCACGTGGCTTTATCATGGGGGGGGTGACCAGTGTCATACCAGGAGATACCAAATCGGCAGTACAGGGGGATCCGTCAATAACGGATAAAGAGCAGATGGCGGTTATGAAATGATCACATTGTTAAAAATAAATAAATAAATAAAATCGATTAACAGATCAGAGTTATAACTCTCTAGTCCAGAGGAGAGAGCTCTGGATATCTTGAAAAGGGGAAGTCAGTCATCTGATTCAGAGGATATACACACTGTGTACTGAAGACTGAAATAACACAGACAAAATAACTTGAACCACTTGAAAAAGACTATCCAACATCTACAATCCAGTACAAACATGAGAAGATTCAAATCGAGGGTATTTTCAAATTGATAAAACAATAATACAACAAACAGAGAAAATCTGATTGCGGCAAAGCACTGAGTAACAGTTTAAAGAAATCAAAAGATCAAAACCAGCTCAGGATGTCATCAATTAAGAGAATCTTTCCTCAAAAAGCACAGTTGATGCTTGACCAGGTGACTTGTTTTTACTGGCACTGAATCATGAGAGAAAGATACTTCAGCTAAATTCTTTGCATATAATGTGAGTCAAGTTTCCAACAACGTCATTTAGGCAATACTAGCTTGAAGTCTGTATTGTGTAAAATATCACATGTGTAATGCATGACCTATGCTGTATGCTGATTCATCACTCATTTCACACTGAGCACATGACAAAAACACACTCATTTACAATTTCCCACAATGTTTTAGTAAAGCACTGAATAGATTCTGGTGTATTACTATAAAAAAATATCTTATTAAATAATCAAGTGAATCTGATTAGTCATACTGGAGATCTCTACATTTTATAATAAATGATTTTTGCCATGTTTAATATGAAAACAAGGCTATGTCCACATTTGCAAAATCAAAACATTCATATAAGCATTCCATGTTTGATCTAAAACACAGCTGGCATCCTTTTTTGCTGCAGGACAGCAATTGCGAGTTTATATTCAGTCATATTTGCAGGAATGTAATATGAAGATTGTACAAAAACTAGCATTTATCTTTAGCAACATCATTCAAGTGAATAGCAGGCACGACAAAGCCGGGACAACCATATATATATATATATATAATATACATTACATGACAAAACGTGTCATATTTTTCAAATGCCTCCATTTACACAGTACATACTACAACATGAAAAAAATTAATAAAATCGAAAACACAGTTATGTATTTATTTATTTATTTATTCAGTGTGGAAAAAAGGACAAAATGCACTGAAAAACATGCATTTTCAATTTTATTTGGATTAATTTGGATACAGCCTAAAGGGTTCTTTTTGTTTTGAGACCCATGATCATACTAACTGCATTGTAATTGTTGTATCAAATGTGTTTTATACTTGAAACAAATGAACAGAAACTGTACATGAGGTTAATTAAGTTGAATAAAAATTCCAGAGCATCAACTCCTTTTTGCAGCGTTTATTTTAGCCAAACGTCCTGTAGCACTGAGTATGTGGTGTGCAAATTTCCCTTTCCACTACCTGTAAAGCGATATATCGGCGTACACTTGCTTCCTACACCAAACTGAACATTATTGCTCACTGCTAATCTCACATAAGATGGCCAAATACACTGTGTAGTCCACTGCACTAGACAATATCAAGAAATGTACCATCATAATTTCACATGCACTTCAGCAGCCACACTTTTTACATTAGATCCATACTTCCTAAATGACCGAGGCTAAGTTTTAAACATAATGAACACAAGAACAGAACTGTGATAGACACATAAAGAACAAAAAAAAAAAAAAAAAAAATATCACAGGTTTGCAAAAGAGCTTGACCTACAACAAATATAAGTCAAATGAGATTTAATAGGAAAGACCCAATTAAAAACAGGTTTATAGCCTCTAAACAGGTGCAATTTAGGTCATGTGTGACTGATATGGCCGCAAGCCAATATTATGATGGCTCTGGAATAAAAGCACGTTCAGTGACTTGCACAATACAAACGGGTGGATTGTTTATACAATAAAACCACAATCACAGCCAATCTCTAATCTTATTCACAGCCATAGCTCTGCATACCCTCACCAAAACACACAACACAAATTAAATGGCTTATAAATGAGGAGCCTGGAGGTGTCGAGGCCACACACCGTTGTTCATGAGTCCATGACCTCTCACCTGACGCAGCTGCCCAGCACTTCACCATCACACTGTGTCCCAATAAATCACCACGGCCTTCATATTACTAATATGACTTTACTGAGATTAGTTTCTGCCTTAATGAGTGCCCATGTCTAGAGTTATTCACTGAGTCATAAATAGATAAATAGACAGAAATAATATTCACAATTTCAGTAATATCCTATTGATTACGATCACACATCAATGAAACGTTTGCCTTGTGAGAGACAAACAGACTGACTGACAGACAGACAAACAAGCAATTGATCCAGTGAGAGAAATTTCTGCACATTAGCAGCCAGACAGTAAACACTGTACAGTACACAAAGTTTTTCGCATATAATAAACACAAATGTCAGAAACTTCTACGTTACACACAATATACGCAATTTATAAAATATACAACCTATATATTAGATATATAAGTAATGGCCATGTAAAATAGGTAGAGGAAAATGGAAATAACCCAAGCGAGGAGTTCAGTAACATATAAAACAGACTATTCAGAATTCTATTGTTATATTATATTATATTATATTATAATGGGATGGTTGTAAACTGACGGGAACCACAAATAAATTCAGTACAGTCGTGGATGAGTCGATATTTTCAGTGACAGTGCGAGCTTTCAAGACAATTACTGCTCACCAGACGTCGCCTAAATAACCTCAAAATAAGGAATAATAATCACGCATATAATTAACTCGAGGTCTTTAATAATAAAGGATCGTATTTTGTGAATTGTCTCCACATGAATGATTATTCGCCTGCAGCTAACAGGCTAGCGGAGTCCTCCTATCCTAGCCACAGCTAGCCCCGGCTACACACAACCAATACAACTGAGCGTTTCATTTTCACAAAGCTGGACTGCATAGAATATCATTTATATAAGGCGAATAACATCTTGACATTTCTGCAAAGATGTAAAAATGGGGAAAGGGAGCTGTATTTTGAAGGAAAGAAGCTAGCGCCAGTGGGCAGTGTGTATGTGTTTTGCATGTCTCCAGTGTATCCGCATATCCATGAGAACTCACCAGACCAGCCGATGTGTTCAAGCTTCAGAGAGAACCGCTCTAAAGAGATCCTCTTGCGCTCTTCCCATCCATATTTCACGGGTGATGCCAGTGCTTTCTGACGCGGATACTGGTTCTGTTAGATCAGCTAGCTAGTGGCCATATTTAATCCTCGACATCCCAAACAACACAGGCTGGAGCTCGTCCCAGCTCCAGCTCTACTTCATCTCAGCGGTGAGGGAGACGCTGCCTCACAGGACTCACTGTAGTACTTGGATCACACGGGAAACAGTGACACCTGCTGGTCATAACGATGCAGTTGCCCGTTTCATTTGGAGGATCGTTTTTACCTCTAGTCAGCAAGGTAATAATAATCGAAAGTCAATCTGGCAGTATTTATAGTGTGTGTTTCATGTACTTGACTGCTACAGCAGTAAGAGAAGAAATTAAGGTCAATTTTACATGATGCTGCTGATCTGGATGTTATAGTTCCAGTGCCATCAATATGTAAATGTATTGACTTATTATACATGCATATTTAATACGTTTCTCAATAATAATAGATCATATACCTGTGTGCTTTGTGTGCTATAATTTTGTCCCTTTTAACTGGATTATACTCCTAAAATAAATGTTTTAAGCATATGCCCCCACATAAAGGAGCAGTTTCCTTATGAGGTGAATATTGGTTCGGTCTTAACACCCAAATATGAACATTATTGTGTTCTTGGTAGCAACATTTTATTCTAATAAAGACAAAAGCAAACATAAATTAGTATTATTTCGATAGCATGCACAGCTGAAGCTTATGTTATTTATTTACTATATGGTATCAACTGTGAATATGTAATAACCAAACTAATAATTCAGTAATTATGACACAAAAAGAAACAATTATGTATGATTTATATAATAAGGAAAAACACAAGTTATAAAAATGCAAAACAAGAATTTCTCCATCCATATTAAATTTCAAACAAAAATATGTTGTATATTTCTATTTATTTATTCTTACTGTCTTAATTGGAACAATTTCTTCTTTTTTTACACTTAACAGGACATTAACAGAATTTATTAACAGATAACAAGCACAGAGATGATTTCTTTCACGTTCACTCTTAAAAATAAAGGTGCTTAAAAGGTTCTTTACAGCGATGCCATAGAAGAACCATTTTTGGTTCCACAAAGAACAATTCAGTCAAAGGTTCTTTAAAGAACCATCTCTTTCTTACCTTTTTATAATCTGAAGAACCTTCTTTCGCCACAAAGAACAGAAAGGTGAAACAGAAGGGTTCTTCAGATGTTAAAGGTTCTTTATGGAACCATTTAGACAAAAAAGGTTCTTCTATGGCATCGTGAAGCACCTTTATTTTTAAGAGTGTTGGCATCTTGTGTAATGGCTTATTGAACACATTTTTGATTGAAAATTAAAAATTTCAGAAGAAATCATTAGAACTTGAATGTAAACTTACAGTAAAGGCATAAAGAACATATAATGACTGTCTGGCATAATGGAAAATGATATTAGTAATGAACTGAATGAAAAATATTAATCAACATAACCTTGAAATTTACTGTACTCCTGTTTAATACAGCCATAAACAGTATGGTAAAAGTGCCTGTCTGGAGCCATAAGGTCAGTGACCATCTCTGTGTGGTTCATTTTAGGTATTAGATAGAGAGACATCCTGATAGAAAGGGCTGTGAGGAGCTCAGAGAACTTCACTGAGGATTCCACTGGGACAATGATGTCATTGGTTCCATGGAGCAAAGCCACTGGAGGAACTCTGCATGAAAATCATAGCAAATGATAAAGCACAAAGAGCTTCTTTCAACAGCCTCACTGTATTCTGAATAGAACTAATAATAACAATACCTTTTCAACTGATCCTCATCCAGTTTCTTGAGCAATGATGTTGGTGAATAATAATCAAAGTTCTCCACACCATCCATAGCTTTGTGCATAGTTGACACATATTCAACAGCCCGCATTTTCTCATGCTTATAATGATCCATTATACTGTAAACGCCACTCAAACCTATTACAAAAACAAAAATCACAACATGAATCAAAGCCAAGTTACTTAGTCAAGTTTTTACTAAGAACCAGCTACATCAACAGCGAAACCGCTACGCTAAACTATAAACAGTCATAATACAAGAAACATAATAAACATGATGCATTGATTTACCTATGATTCCTTTAATGGCAGATACGAGATCTCTCTGTTTGTTGGTCTCAATGAACAGTTCTTCTGCATTGTTCACCAGAAACAGTGCGGAAAGGGCACACAGATGAGCCCCTGCTGAATGACCTATTAATATTATGTTGTCCTGTATGGAAAAAATGTAGCCTAGATCAAACTGTTTTATCACTTACAAAATAACATGTGGAAAATATACACTACCGTTTAAAAGTCTGGGGGTGGTAAGTTTTTTTAAATGTTTTTTTAAAAGAAGTCTCTTATGCACTTTTATGCTGACAAAAACATGCTATCATTCTAATATACCGATTTTGGGCTCAAGAAACTTTTCTTATTAAGATCAGTTAAAAATGGTTGCTACTGAAAGTTATATATAGAGAGAGAGAAAGGGAGAGATCATATAAGAACAGCATTTATTAAAAATGCAAATTTTTTTCTGTGACATTTCTCCATCAATTTAATGCATTCTTGCTGAATAGATAGGGTTTCTGCAGGATTTTTAAGCTCAAATTTAAGACTTTTTAAGACCTTTTTTAAGACCTGCACAAATAAAATTAATACCATATGAGCGGGGTAAGGCAATGTCTATAGTACCATATTAAACTGTAAAATGACTGTAAAAAGCATAATTTACAATTCAGATACAAGTTTTCACAAAAACAAAAATGATAAACTTTACATTTCAGCCTTTAAACCGTTTTTAAGAAAATGGATAAGTCAAAAGTATTAATTATATTGATTTTAACAATTATTATCTATAAATTATTATCTAAATTAAATAACATGAATTAGGGGTGTGCGAAATTGACAAAAAAAAATGATATCTTGATATTTTCTGGGATTTTATCGATAACAATAATTAGACGATATTTTGCTGAGTGTGTTATTGTGCTGGTATCTTAAAGATTACCATGGACAGCTGACTCCTGAATTTTTTTGATATTCTTCATATTCTGTGTGGTCAGTTCACAGCAGTGATAGAAATTAATCTTTTCCAATAAGTTTTATGGGCATATTTACCTTTAAGCCATTTTTTTCTAAAAGTGTGCATCATCTTTTGAGTCAATTTCTTGCATTTGGGCTATTACCAAGCAAATGAAATCAGTATCAACAGAATTAATCTGTGCAAAGCATCTGAAGAGGCATTTAGATGTATTTACACACTGTTTAATGCAGCTCAGAGGGACACAGAATGCTAACCTGCAGTTACAAATGCATAAATAATGTTTTGATATTTGAAACATAAAACGTTGAAAACTGATGTTTGAAATTATAAAAAATGAAGATACTTTAAACGTGAAATTAAAACCACCAGTAGGTGGCAGCGAGTCACTGTTAATAAGCGAGTCATTGCGACTGAACCGAATCATTTAAACGTTTGATTCATTCAGGAACGAAACACTAGGTGCGTTCGACTTGAAGCACGGCTACAGACGGCAATCAACGAGAGTAGCCGCTTGCAGTCAGGGGAGGAGTTGAAAACGGACACTTCAAGTCGGACACTTTCTGCTCCCGTTAGTGACGCTCACGCGGTGTTTGCATACTCTATCACAGATTAAATGAATAAAATGCAATATTTGTCAAATACACAGACGTTTCAGAAACGTTTTCATGAGCAACAGAAACACTTTTTATATACTGCTTAATACAAGGCCATCTGTTCAAGAATAAAGTTAAACAAAACATATACTATTTAAATACCAATAAAGCGGGGGTATATTTGCTTTTATCAATGTTTTTTATTAAATGTGACTCAATATAACATTGCGACTATACAGTAAAAAAAGCTTTTACTGCTCTAAAAACAGATTTGTGAGCAGTATTTTTTTTTTTATTTTTTTTTTATTAATGCCAAGGCACCAAAGATAAAAGTACAGAAAATATCAACATTATGCACAAAGAGATGACATTACATGCAAAGCACCATTTCTAGACGTATGTAACAATAAGTAAATAATACAAAACAAAGCTTTAACAAAATATATTAAAAAGATTAAATAAATTAACTGTTTTAATAGCTTTAAGATTCTTGGAAGATGAAATAGCTTGGATATACTGTTGAACCTCTTTTTTAAAAACAATAAATAAAGGTTTTTGATGAGTGAATTTACTGCGGTGAATATGAAATTTTGCAAGTAACAATAGGTTAATAATAAAATATTCGTTAATTTTATCTTTTTGCATGTTAAAGAAGCCAAACAGTACATCCTTGAAAAGCAAGGAGAAACCCTGAAGCACATTGCGATTGATAACATTAGAGAATTCAATCCAAAATAGCTGCGTGTGAGGACAATCCCAGAAGATATGCATATCAGTTTCATTAGGGTCACCACAAAAAACACAGCTTGTATCTATATCTGATTTGAACCTTTTCAAAAACACTTTAGTTGGGTAAAATCTGTGTAACAATTTGAATATTTGTGAGCAGTATTGGAATTGAAGATGTTAGAAACACACGTCATTGTTGTCATGTGGTGAGTTTGGCCAATCGTGAAATAGCTGTGTCGTCATCAGCTCTCGAAACGCTCTCGCGGTACTTTGATGCCACACGTGACAGTGACGTGGCGTCGGCGCCGGTTCAAGTCGGACTAAATTTCTAACCGGCATGCACTGCTTCAAGTCAGCCGCCGATCGGTCTGTTAAGTGCTGCATGAAGTCGAACGCACCTATTGTCATGTTGCTCAGAGACGCAAAACAGTACTGTAGCTGTGTTTGGAGTTATTTTTGTTGGAGAAATAGAGCAAAAGCAAGAAATATGGTGTCTAAAACGTAAGTCTCTTAATTAACTTCTTGTTTATCGAACTGTTGCATAAAATCAAAATCACATTTGTAATCATGCTGATTTTTGGAGAAAAAATGGCACTCTTCGTGTGATATTAACTATATGAAATGATATATATATATATATATATATAGGCTATGCATTTTCTGCCCCCATATCTTAAATTATGTGATCATTGTAAATGTATTTTAATAGACTGAATCCTGCAGTGAAAGAAGGCACTCGTACGCGCACTAGTTTAACCTGTTAACTGATTCACTCTCTGCCAGCAGGTGTCGCGTTTGGTAGAAATATAACGGTTTTCCCGGTAAAGACAGAACACAAAGCAGCGCAGCGCCGGACTTTGAACTTGCAGCGCTCATGTTTATTGAATGAAATCATAGCCTTTTGAAGTTTAATCGTCATATTCAGTCATATCGCAATTCTGGTCTTTCCGACTCCAAATTTAAGACCTCTTGAAATCATAATTAAGACTTTCTTGTGGAATTTAAGACTTTTTAAGGCCTTAAATTTGATACAACTAAATTTAAGACTTTTTAAGACCCCGCGGAAACCCTGATAGAAGTATTCGTTTCTTTCAGAAAAAAATCTTCCTGACCCCAAACATCTGAATGATAGTTTATAGTACAGGCACTTTGAAAAATTAAAGTGCTAGATATTAAATTCAATATTCACGTTAATACTTTACAATAAGGTTCATTAGTTAACTACATTAGTTAACATGAACTAAGAATGAACAATACTTCTATAGCATTTAATCTTAATGTTAATTTCAGCATTTACTAATGCATTATTAAAATCACAAGTAGTTTGTTAACATTAGTTAATACACTGTGAACTAACATGAACTAACAATGAGCAACTGTATTTTTATTAACTAACGTTAACAAAGATCAATAAATAATGATATAAATGTATTGTTCATTGTTTGTTAGTTAATACTTTAACTAATGTTAACAAATGACACCTTATTAGTGTCATTTGTTACCATATTTACCATAAGCAAAAGTGAATAAAGTCAAACTAAATTTGCATTTGTAATTCAATATTAACACCTTATAGTTTTATGTTCAAGGAGGACTGGAAACTTACCTGATCAAGATTGAATGTTTGTCCCTTTTCTCTCACCCACAGCAAACTGTCACTAATGTCTTGAACCATATTTAAAACATTTCCCTGAAAACACAATGAACAATTTGAAAAGAAAAGAAAAGAAAGAAACCCACACTAAAAAAAACAACAACATTGAATATATAATGTATAATATAATGGTGGCTTACCTTTGGATATATGGAATAATCTGGACAAATTACAGAGGCATTAAGCTCTTTTGCCATTTGTAAGGCTAACAGACAGTAAATGGAGCGGTCTCCGGATCCCCAGGCACCTCCATACACAAACACAACCACCGGTACAGGAGCAGTATCAGAATGGCCCATGCTTGGTGAATAATATAAATCTAGTTTGTTCCCTCGTCGACCAAAGGTTATGCCCTAGGAAAGGACAGAAGCAGAATCAAATACTGTAGTATAATAAAAAGGGACAAGTGCTTTTTCAGTTTAATACTACAACACATTTTAGTAATACAAAGAATTATTATTGTCCTAAATGTAGATGGAACAGTAGCTTTGTTTCTCTGTACATAGAAACTCTGTTTCATAGCACATTGTGCACCCTGTGGCTAAGTAAACCGCATTAACAGGAATATAAAAATAGAACTAACTTTCACATAGTGCTTGTTATTTCTGTCATTACTGTACCACAGTTTCCACTGAAAGTACAGTTTGCCATACTGCATATATTTCAGCATCTCCAGCACAGCTCTTGTAAGGCAGTATATGCGCCTGCAGGGAGTGCAAGAAACACCTGCATCATTAAAATGCCAACAATAAAAGTAGAGTAACTTCAAAATGTTAATGCTATGTCACCTCGGTTTGAGAGCCTCTATATATTTTTGGTACCCTGGTTTATTGGGCCACCCATAGAGCCATTGGGCAACTAGAGAGACACTGTAAGGGAGGCCCACTAATAATGCCCCTGCCACCACTGGAAGAGAGAAATAGCACTTCAACGCAATCCTGAAACAGAAAAAAAGAAACAAACAAAAAGATCTGGGAATTTGTATTATAGTAGAGTGTAATATTACAGTCTTCCATGTTGTATGACACTATTCTAACATGATACTAACATGATATTTTTATGCCAGCTAAAAACGGTAATACTGTCAAATATTATTACAATTTAAAACAACAGTTTTCTTTTTTTAAATATTTTAAAATGTAATTTATTCCTGTGATGTCAAAGCTGAATTTTCAGCAGTCATTATTCCAGTCTTTAGTGTCGTGATGCTTCAGAAACTATTCTGATTAATTTTTTTGTGGAAACCTCAATACATTTTTAGCATTCTTTGAAGAATAAAAAGTTGAAAAGAACTTGTGGAATAAAAGTATTAATTTCTTAAAGAAAAAATAACAATTACTAATCCCAAATATGATTCATATATGCTGACATTATTTAACATAATACTTACATTATCTTTATGCTGTTTTTTAGGTCTAATACCTAGAGTAACAAGAGAACAGAAATTATAATATGTACAAACACACAATGAATGCATAGAATATATATCATGTATACTTAATATCGACAGCGCCCCCTGCAGGAAGATACCGTTTGTGGGCTCTCTTATCTCTGATACAACAGGAACGTTAATCACTTTTAAAATATACATAAAGGCATGTTATGAGTTACTAATATCTAAGAGAACCACAACAGTGTGCATAATGTAAAGTCTCGACTCTAACAACTTAGCTCTTGTTAGATGTATACAGCAAGACTTTCCCATTAAAATGCTCTTCTAAACGTTAGAAAGATTCGTAAGGCTTAATAAGCATCGGCAAAGGCGCAAGCAGAGCAAAATAAACAAAGTTGACATTGCATCTGTTACATAATGATTGTATTTTGGATTTAGCTACATTCTAAAGAATAGTTAAACAAACAGAACTGATGATCTGTACTGAAAACAGAACATCAGTGGTGCAAAGACTGCATTGTGTCACAGCGGATCACCTGCAGATGACATACCAGTGTCCTGGACCCGTACTGTATGCCCAGATGGATGCATCCAGTGCATGGACTTCCTGACTACTTCTTCTAGCATGCGCAGACGTCAGCCTAACGGTGTTTCTTATTGGCTCGTTGGCTCACTTGGGCGGGACAAATGTGCATGTCAACTCAAACGCACAACTGCCGTTTAGATAAACGTCCCCGTTTTATCTAAAAATGAGGATGTAGAAAATGGATTGCATTGGTGTATTTTAACGTTTATTAGATTGTTCTCTTATATTACAGTTTACATCAGAACATTAACAAACAGCTCTGGGGGCGATAAGTGTTTCTGATTGGTGTCAGCGTTTGACATTCAAAAGCATGTTCCTGCTATTGTCCAATCAGTCAACGCACGTATATTATAATTATTCATTTACAAGATTGTTTCATCCTTCACAAATTAAACATGATGAATATGCTACCCCACACTAGTGATCCATTTGCTATATTATGATATTATTTAACAAGTCATTACCATAATAAACCAACGTTAACTTTTCACTCTGCCTTGCCTTCTTAATTTATTTTCGCTACTTTTTAGATTTTGTGTAATCTTGTTAATCTAAAAATACGAAAATAATTTATAAATTATATATTATAAAACTGCGAAAATAATTTATAAATTACAATTACATTAAAATTATATATATATATATATATATATATATATATATATATATATATATATAATTTCTAGTCGAGCTGTAATTATGCTATATGAAGTTCACATACAATAAGATACATTTATATATATATTCCCCAATAGAAACCCCCGCGTTGTATTTTGTGCATATGATTTTATCTTGACTGTAATTTTCCAAGTACAAGATACGGTCTGCTTTTATACGTGAACCTATGCTGTTCGTCGGGGTGAGGGGTAAATATCTGAGGCTAGAGAAAGCTTGAGGAGGCGGAGTTTCTCTTCCAGTGCTCTCCGCTTGCTGCTCGAACACACAAGTTTGTTGTGGAAAGATTTTAAAGTGAGGAGTCGAACTTGAATTTGGTGACACAATGAATTTAAAACACTGTTTCTTTATTTCAAGCGGAATGAACACACTGCATTGATGTTAAAATGAGGGCGACCCTTTTAAACGGACTAATCTTGCTTTTTTTCGGACTCGCACAAGGGGGTAAGTTGTTCAGATTGCTCGAGTATGGCTGTAAAGCATGTAAAGAAGGACATTTCAGCATTTACATTTGTTTGTATAACATTTAAGTTGGGGGATTCATCAAGGGCAAGTGGATGATTTATGAGTTTCACCAAAAATCACGTTTCTGTGGTTTTATGCACCAGAGGACTGTATGGCAGTGACTTCTGTTCTGAACAAACAGCCTAACTGTTTCTTATGGCTGTTGTCTGTGTAACGAAAATATCAGTTATTGTCATTTTAGCGATTTGTGGATTAACTGACGTTAATACAAACAAATGTATAAAATGTACATGTTTACAGTTGACTCTTCAATATCCAAATCATGATCACTGCCAGTGTTGCATGTGCCTCCCAAATCATGAACCAAAAAAAATGATGTGACATTAGTTTATTGTGTAGGTAAATAACACTCATGATTGCACAGATCTGTGGCTCACAGAGATTTCATATTCATAGCTTGCCAAATCTCAGTGCTAGGCACAGAAAACAGGCTTTTAGTTATTAATAACAATGAAATGCAGTGATTCACCAACATTAAAGCATGCATTGTGGAATTGTATTAGCCAGCATGTTTATTCAAGTGAAAAAAACAGCTTTGCAAAAAAGAAGAAATTCGTAGAACTGTCCAGCATTATTCAAAGAGTTAAATTTCTTTATTCTTTATTCTATACAATTTGAATATTAATGTAATGTTAGTGTAAAGTGTTAAATTGTGTTTTATTGTTGCATCAGTTGCAGCTGTTGAGTGTTGAGCTTCACAATAGCGATTCCACTCAATTATCAAGATGCCTGACGTGGTCTTATTTTGGAGTGCAGTGTCCAGACTTATAAAATCTCCAGGATGTCAGATGTAGGACCTCTTTGTGTGATAAAAGAGACTAAAGATAGCATTGCATTCTTGTTTTCTCATCTCTTACTGTCATTTCAAGTTTTATCACAAAGTTTGACCTCAATTTTTGTGTTTATCTTTATTGTAGATACATTGTATTTTTGATAAAATGTTTGGTTTTAATATTGCCCCTTTGCCTTTTGTTAGATCAGTATGGAGAAGTATGATATATAATTATTCGTTGTTGCAAATTCAAGTTTAATGTAATCCCATATTCCACAATTTTATTAGACTACTTGTGTCAGCTATGCAAAATTCAGCGAATCACACTGCTTCACTGAACTTTGCATGGTGCCTTGAGCATTGTAAACAAAGGATGAAAAAACTAATAAATATTCATTAAAACAGGAAATTTTATTTATGCAACTTGTAGCATCACAAATCAGTAATGGCACTTGCATAGTTTGACAGAATTACACTAAATGAGTGTCATTTCGGTTCAGAACTGTTCTGTGCCCATACAAATTAAGGGGTGTAAATACTATAGTGACACTTGCAGAGAGAGGTAGATGAGAGTGTAGAACACATTAGTGTAGATTAAAGGGTGATGTGGAGTGGCTGGGTTAGAAAACAGCTGCGTCCAGGCCTCCATCAATGGACAGCAGGGCTAAGACAATGTGGCTATGTCAGAGTCTTTTATGTTGAGAACAGCGTGCTGTCAGGGCAGAGCATGCCAGCACATGCACATGGTTATCACAGTGTTTCCCTGGCGACATCCGGCTTGTCCTATAAAGTGTCGTTGTTTTTATTCATTCTGCCACTTTTATTTAATGTCTGTGTCAAAATCAAAATGTAACTTTTAAGGGAAAGTTAACCCAGAAATGAAAAATTGTCATCAGTTACTCACCCTCTCTAAACCTAAACTTTCTTTCTTCTGCGTTACACAAAATAAGATATTCTGAAGACCATTTAAATGGTTTTTGTCCATGCAGTTAAAGTCAATGGGGTCCACAACAACTCTGAACCCCAGTAACTTTCATTGTATGGACAAAAATAAATAAATAAAATAAAATAAAGCTGGTTTGGAATAAGAGTGAATAAACGAAAACTTAAATTTTGGGGGGGAAATATCCCTCTGAACAACAATAATGTCCTTTTTTCATAAATCAATTAATTTATTACCAATTAAAAAGTGATGTACTTAACAAACAGATTAATTCGCAAAAAATTCATTAACAGATGGCAAATAAATGAAAGCAAAACTAAGTTTCACTCTTCTTTATTTGGACTCATTGAGCATTCAGGGCAAAAAAAAAAAACAAGCATCATGGGTGATATTCTCTTATGTGCAGCTTCATTCTATGGTGATGGATTTGTGCAGTTAAAAGGGACGGAGACGTCTAGCCGTAACACACTGCATGTTCGTTTCCGCACCTCCAGTCTGAGCGGCCTGCTTTTCCTGGCTGCAGGGCAGAATGATTTCCTGCTGCTGGAGATGAATGCTGGCAGACTGCAGGTGAGTCACGTGTTGCTATTTCACCCTCAGCAATGTTTAGATCTACCACAACAAAACTACGTGTGGAAACATGTCAATTACATTTAGGCTTGATTAATTCCATTCAATCTGATTAGAAAAAAAGTGATAATAAAGACTGACAAGCATTTTGTGTTGAGACAAACTCAACACGTGGAATATCACCATCCTCTTCAAATGATGACATGGAGTGGTGAATTTTATTCATGGTCTGGTTATGATACTGTCTGAGACTCTTCCGCCTCGGCACCTTCCTTTAAGGTATACATTACAAACCTGATGATTGTACTGACTTAATGGCTGAAGAATGTGAGCTTGGTTGACATTGTGAGAGAAGCAGATACTCCCACAATCCAGTTCAAAAACTTTGTGTGAATTTCTGAAATGGATTTTTACATTTCACATAAGATTCCTTTTATAAAGGATACCTTTGGGCTACAACATAACTGTGCTGAACACTGAGGTCTGATTTGCTTGTAATTGAAAATATCTTTGAACTCTCACATTTATCTGAGGTCATTTAATGTACATTTTCTATCCTTTGGCTGTGACCCTCTTTGAGTACATCACAGATTATAATTGCTTTCAGTTGAGAAAAGGCTAGGAATATTCAGCAAGCCTTGACAAGTTGTTCTTAGCTGTCTGATGTAAAGACAGTGACATTTTATGTCGAGTAAAATGTATTTGCTGTAGACAAATGCTATTGATTACACTTGTCTATTTTCAACATGGAAGAGAATTTCATGGATATAAAGTGCTAGTTTTCATACACATTTTCTTTGCAATTCAAATTAATTGCTGTTGTAGTAGACATTTGTTAGTATAAATCAGGGGTTTTCAAACTTTCTGATGTTAAATGACCCACTAATAATATCTCCTAGCTTCCTATTATATTTTTCTTCATTCACACTATATGAGAAAAATATATTATGACATAACAACATTATAACAACAACATTTTGTTTCCAAAATTAAATAATAGGCCTTTATATTGTATTAAAGCCAAAGCAAATTATTAAAATGTTATTTTATTTTATTAACTGTTTAAGTTAATGTTTTATGTATTATCCTAGCATAAACAGATTGTTTTTTAATTCATATTTATTTAAAAAGTATGTTATGTCTAGAGAATTTATAAAAAAAAATATATAAATCTGTGTATTCTTATATATAGGGTTGTGAAGGAAAGTTTTTTTTTACTTTGATCCTGTCATTCACAGGTAAAGTTGGATCTGGGATCTGGAGAGCAGATCCTTCTCTCAGACAGTGGAACCCAGCTGAATGATCTGGCCTGGCACACTGCAGAGCTTTTCCATGACATTTACAATGTCACACTGACTGTGGACAACCACTCTAAGACCAGCCTGCGAATGCCAGGTCCAGACCGAGAGCTGCACATCAATGGCGGCCTGTATGTTGGTGGTACTGGAGGTTTGGATCAGGCCTATCTGTCCAGAGATCTCTGTGGTTTCCGTGGTTGCCTCGATGAAGTAATATTTAATCAGCACAACCTCCTTTCATCGCTAAGGCCCTACTCAGGGTTCAAGAATGTCTATGAGGTGTCCCTAGGATGCAGCCCTCAGTTTTTTGCCAATGAGGATGACCCAGTCAGTTTTTTCAGCTCACGGGCTTATATATCCCTTCCTCCTTGGACAGCACAACATGAGTGGGCTTTTGAATGCTCAATCCACACATCAGCTGAAGAAGGGATCATCTTATACAGCTCAGCTCGACAGGGAGATTTTGTCGCTCTAGAGATCCAGAAAGGTCTCCTTGTTGCAATGGTCGGTAAAGATGGAAGTAAAACAGAGCTACGTTCCCTCACCTTCATCAGTGACAACAAATGGCACAACATTCAGCTATTTTTTACACCGAAAAACCTCCAACTTACAGTAGATGGAGAAACCGTAAAGTCCATCATTACCTCTAGATTAAAAACCTTTCATCTGAAAGGTTCCCTTTTCCTGGGGGGAATCGATGACAGCACACGTTCTGAGGTCAGAAAGGTTGGTCTTTCCTCAGTAGCAGGGAAACGTATCAAAGGTGGCTCCTTTAAAGGATGCTTCAGAGACATTAAAATAAATAATGTCAAAGTGGGTCTCCCCAATGCTGTGGTAACCAAAGACATCTCTGTTGGTTGTGAACCTGAAAAGGAGCTGGATATAAGCACCACAGTGGGCCCAACAACCCTTTCCATGACCTTTATTGACTCTGTCACTCAGCTGCCACCCACCGATGTATCCACCCTAGCTAAAGGTCTTGTCAAGAAGTATGGACACAATTTTTTACAGCTTAGGAACCTTGTTGTCCCAGAAGGTGGTCGGGGATCCTTGGATTCAAAGCATATTAAAGTAAACCTTGATTTCAAGAAGCTTGGCATTCGTCAGTCTCAGATCATCTTTAGGATTGAAGAGCAGCCAGTGCATGGTCAGCTTAGGCTTGATGTGGACCAGGAGCAGGCTGAGCATACATTCAGCATGCTGGATTTGTGGCACGGCAGAGTGATGTACATCCATGGGGGATCTGAAGACCCACAGGACTTCTTCATGTTCTCTGTGTTCTCCAGTAGCAGAAAGGAAGCGCCAGGCTATCTAAAGGGACACAAGTTGTACCGGTTTAATGTTACTGTTACACCAACCAATGATGCCCCTGAGTTGAGTCTACCTGAGGGGAATCTGTTTACTCTTTTGGAAAACTCCAAGAAGAGGCTGACCACTGATGTTCTGAAAGCCATAGACATTGACAGCAATTACACAGACCTCATTTACTCAGTCTTAGGGAATCTTAATGCAGATGCAGGGTATTTGGAGAATGAAGACAATCCAGGTACACCAGTTACTTCTTTCTCCCATTCAGCTCTTGCAGATGGTAAGATGTATTATGTCCACACGGGTGTGAGGAACTCTAGGATTGTGTTGAGAGTCAGTGATGGAGAGAAGGTGAGCAACACAGTGGTTCTTAGAATCATGGCTGTGGGACTTGAGTATAAAATCTCCAATAACACAGGACTGGAAGTGATCCAAGGAGAGATGTTTCTTTTAAGCACCAACCAATTGGCCATCTGGACTAATGCATTAAAGCAGGTAGTTCAAATTCGTTACGATGTGATTGAGCCACCAAGATTTGGTGAGCTCCAGAGGATGCACTCAAGTGGAGAATGGAAGATTACCAGCTCGTTTTCCCAAAGAGTTCTTGAAAAGGAGCGTTTGAGGTACGTCAGCACCTACCAGTCCATCCAAACAAGTAATAGCACAGAC
Source organism: Tor tambroides (assembly GCA_021397915.2). NCBI lineage: Eukaryota > Metazoa > Chordata > Actinopteri > Cypriniformes > Cyprinidae > Tor > Tor tambroides. Next base: position 41,458 of record JAFVLL020012664.1, on the reverse strand, counting down.
CACTTCAAATGTAAAGTAACTGTGGCCTCCAGAGCTACTGAAGAATTGGTGTTTCCCATAAAGGTAAAGTGGACAGACTACACAATAAAGAACAATAAACCTGTAGAGCTGGACAAAATTACAAGAGCTGTAATTGACTCAGAGCATCTATATGCAACAGCACATGGTGTAAATTTGTCTGAGGATGAGCTTCATTTTAGATTGTTGGCTTTACCAAAAAGGGGAATAATTGAAGTGAATAATGCCAAGCTGGATGTAAATTCCACATTTTGTCAAAAGGACGTCTCAGATCTAAAACTCCAATACCAACTAATGGAAAGATCGTACGAAGACACCAATGATGAATTTGTTTTCCACGTATTCTCAAAGCATGCACATTCTGCTAGTCACATTTTCAAAATTAATATTAAAGCAGATGTCAACAGCATTTTCATGACAAACAGTGGGCTGTCACTTCTTGAAGGTGAAAGTAAACTCATTACAAAGGATGAATTGTTTGCTGAAACTCTAAGCACTAAAGAAATGTACTACACAGTCACAAAGACACCACACCGTGGCAAGCTAATGCGGATCAACTTGTCCAACTCTACCAAAGACTTTGACACTATTATGTCCTTTACCAATCAAGACATTCTCAAGGAGCGTATTATGTATGTTCACGATGACAGTGAAACAACTCTTGATAGTTTTACCTTCATAGCCTCCACAAGTCCAGTAGCAAAGCTTTCTTTCACAGATAATGACATTGGGTCCAAGGAAAGCATGTTTAACATCTCGATACAGCTGGTTAATGATGAGAAACCAATCCGCATTGTAGACAAAGTTTTTCATGTGGTCAGAAATGGACAGAGATTACTTACACTTGATGACCTGTGCTACCATGATGCAGATTCAGACTTCAGTGATGGGCAGCTTCTCTACACTCGCCGTGGTATCTCAATAGGGGACTTGGTTCTTGCAAATGACACTTCACAAAAGCTGTACCAGTTTCGCCAAGAAGACTTGGAACAGAAACGAGTGCTGTTCATTCACCATGGGATGAACTCTGGGCGTTTTGTTCTCTTTGTGTCAGATGGCAAGCACTATGTGTCCTCTCTGTTGGATATTAGTGCACAGGATGCTTATTTAAAAACTGGCAACAATACAGGCTTGTTGGTTCAGAAAGGGCAAGCCAAACCCCTTACTAATGCTAACTTTAGTGTAGAAACAAACATTGACATCCGAAATGACAATGAAATATTATTCTCAATCCAAGAGGCTCCAAAACATGGCGGGCTATATTTAAAAGACAGCAGAACTGAGTCATTCACCCAGCGTGACCTGAGGAATGGCTACTTGTCTTATCATCATGACAACAGTAAGAATCTGGCTGACATTTTTACACTCCTGGTGGAAGCAAAGGACATTCGGCTTGATGCTAAAATACATGTGAAGGTGTACCTGGAAAGCCATCAAAGGCCACCCGTAGTTCTTCATAACAAAACCTTGCTGGTGGAGGAAGGGAAACCAGTCAAGATTGAGAGCAATAAACTCAAGGTAAATATTAATATCAGTTAGATCTTTTATTGAGCTACCTTTAGCATTATTTTGCCCCATCAGGGGACTTTTGATATAGATTCATATCCTTTACCATTCACAGATTGGCGTAACTACAAGCTTATCATAATTTGAAGTAGTTAAACATAATGACCATCTGAACAAACTGATGAACCATTTGAACAAACTGATTCATTAGATACAGTAGAATCAGACTTTCCAGTGCTACATACTAGGATGAACTGATTGACCTGAATGAATCTGACTTTCTGACACCATGAGAGAAGCTAAATTCAGACTAGCATACTAAAATACTATCCTAATATGCTATTCCCAATTAAGCAATTTTACTGCTACTTGTAGTGGAAAAAGTAGCTTGTTACTAGAAAAAGCTACAAATCCACTGAAAATGAAAATGTGTCCACTGAAAATAAGTTTGTAGCATCCCAACTTTTAGTTAGTTGCTCCCCAACACTGAATGTAAGACTCAAAAATAAAATATTATTTCTATTTCTCTTCAGGTGACTCATGAAGCTAGTTCACCTTCAGAAATAACATTTACTGTCAAAGTTGCTCCATCTCATGGATATTTATGCCATTTTATTGAGGGTAAAGATCAGTACCAAGGAACACAAGAGGACCCATTAGTGACCTTTTCCCAGCGGGATGTTAATGCTGGCAACGTTCAGTATGTACAGGTGGCACCTGGCCAAGAGAGTGATTCATTCACTCTGGAGGCCAGCAATGGGGTCGCAGAGGTCAATGACATCATCATATCTGTGGACATCATCCCACGCCTCATACCCATTGAGGTGTCCAATATCACTCTGAAGGAAGGGGCATCTAAAGCTCTCACTGAGGACGTTATCAGAGTAACAAACCCACATTTCTCAGGCCTCAGTTTTGTGTACTACGTCTCAGAGGGTCCTCTGCATGGCCGCATTGAGAATTCACGTTTCAGAGGGATTCCCACAACCTACTTTACAAGGAAGCAGGTAAAGTTTTCCCAATTTTTAGCATCCTTTATTTTAAAAGAATGGGCAATGGAAAGGCATAAACAATAACTCAAAGGTGTTTTTGTACTTTATTTTGTATTTTATTTTTAATATTTATATTGTGTTGTTTTTATTTGGCAGGTGGAACAGGAGTTTATTTTTTATGTCCATGACAACACCGATACCTTAGAGGACCGCTTCACTATCACAGCAAATGACACAGACCTGCGAAAACACAGTGAACCATGGACTGTGTTTGTCCAGATCACAGCCGTCAATGATGAGCCTCCAGCCATTACAGCCAACAGGGTTCTCAGGGTGAGATTACTATATATAAACTTCTTCTTATGACTAAAGTCAGCTGAGGTTCCAGTCCGAGAATGTTTTATGGAGTATGAGAACTCTGGAGATCTGGAAAAAAGATGTTGGGATTTGTGTACTGTTTTAATATTTTATTGTCTGTGTTCTGACATTCCCTTTGGTCTCCGTCAGTCACAGAAGAATAGAGACGAGTACACAGTTGTTTCTGAGACCCATGAGGCCAAGCTACTAGTTGTAGACATGTAAATTATTGGCTTCAACTTGAAGACAAGTCTAAAATCACAGATCACAGACCATCAGGGACAGTCAGAAGGGCTGCTCTGCATGCTTCAGATTCCTCAAGGCATTTAGTTTCATGGTTTTTAAATTTTTCAGCTGAAAGTGATGGTTCACAAAAGTACTTGCAGCAGGTTTTCTTTTGGCTTTAATCATTAATAATTAAAAAAATATTTTACTTGTTGATCCCTAAGACAGATATTTAAATATTTATAATGCCCATAAGGTGGCTCATTATTACTTTTAAAATGCATATTTGCTCATTTTTGTTACAAATGATTACAGTCTGGTTTATTTATTTCAGTATTCTTTGTATTCAGTTGCTTAACAGGGGTTTAGAGGAATCAGACATACATGTTTCTTTTTTTTCTCTAAATTTTTATTTTAACTGTATTAAAGCTGCACTAGGTAATGTTTGGCCCTCTAATGGTTCAAAAATAGAACGGCATGCATCTTATGAAAAAGCATTGTTTTGGTTGTGCTTCAGCTTATGTGTGCAATTTCCCGTGAAATATGAAATATAAATTATTATTATAGGCTCATCAAAGTGTATAAGATTTTTTGCACCCTCTCATTGATAACAACATTGTTTCTTTTTTGTCTGCTGAAAGACTCTTTCACTTGATTCCTCCTAATTCTCTTGATTATCCTGATTCCTCTTTATACAATACAGTACAGGTGTACATATACTGTAATACTGTATATACAGTTTGTATATATTGATGAACCCATTATGTATTCTTATGAGCTACAGTCAGGATATCTCCTAATGTGTGTTATGTACTGTTCTTTGGTATCTGATAAGGAGATCAGCATTCAAATGAGTTGAGTTAAGCTTGTTTTCCCAAACTGTGTTCAGATGGAGTGAGATTCAATTAGTTGTCCATGATATGAAATTAATAAAGAGCACAGGAGAGTTTCTCAGCAGAAATGTGTTATATAGAATTTATGTTTAATCAATTTTACCATTCAGGCTAAGCTATCTGAATAAACTGCAAACCTTTCCAGCACTAATCTGTGCCTCTTTATTTGTTTGATTGTTTACTCAGGTGTGGGTGGACTCCATCACAGAGATCACCCCAGAGGATCTGAATGCAGAAGATGAGGACACGCTTCCTGAGCAGCTGGAGTACATTATAACCCAACCCAGCAATGGTCACCTGGCTTTAAAGACTGCCCCCAACAGGCCCATCATGAATTTTACTCAAGCCCACATTGACCAGCGGCAACTGCTTTTCGTACATAGTGGTGAGATATCATACGCAATCAACAATCTCACAAAACAATCATCACAACACGCCTCTGCTCTGTGAAATAGTATGTCATGTTTAACCACTAGATGCCAGTGTTGTGCATTAAATCACAGCACACCACTTTAACTCCTGTGTTTGCTGCCCTTTTTAGGTGAAAGCAGGTTTGAGTGCAACACTGGCATGGAATAATTAGTTTGTCACGCAGTTTGGACGTGGTATACTTCATCCAACAGAATCAGTTCTGAAACATAAATCAAATTACTTATGAAAGCTGTAAAGATTAAGTTTAACATTTAAAGGGATAGTTCACCCAAAAATGAAAATTCTCTCATCATTTACTCACCCTCAAGTAGTTCCAAACCTGTATGAATATCTTTGTTCTGCTGAACACAAAGGAAGATATTCTGAAGAATGTGGGAAACAGAGCAGTTCTGGGGCACCACTGACTTCCATAGTATTTTTTTCCCTACTACTGAAGTCAATGGTGCCCCTGGTTACAAACTTTCTTCAAAATATCTTCCTTTGTGTTCGGCAGAACAAAGACATTCATACAGGTTTGGAACTACCTGAGGGTGAGTAAATGATGACAGAACTTTCATTTTTGGGTGAACTATCCCTTTAATAATGATGTCTAAGTTTATAAACTGTATTTGTACCAAAAGTCTTATTTAAAAGGCTTTGATTTGTTTCATTCATATCTTTCATTTATTTTTTGCAACACTTTTATGTAAAGTAAATTGTAAAGTAAACATTGTAAACTAAATTCCTGGAAATGATAATGTTTGCTCTCTTTTACTTCTCAGGGCCAATGGCAGGAGGCTTCAACTTCCAAGTAAATGATGGTGTGAACTTTGCTCCCAGGCAGATATTCAGTATTACAGCTCGTGCCCTGGTTCTTAATCTAAAGAAGGCTAGACCTCTTAAGGTGTTTCCAGGTAATACTGATTAACATGAGGTGAACTTCAGCAGTGATGTTATCAAAAATCATTGTAGAGACAGCACTTTAAATCTCTGTCCAAAAAAAAGTCTTAATTTTGAATGAAACCTTAGTTTGCTTAAGTTCCAGAAAATATTGTGCCCTCTGTCTCTTTTTATGGAGTTAAGAGTAAAATAACATGTCATGTTACAGCAGTGAGGTCAGCATCTGGCTGCCTCGCAGGCCAAGTCAGAGCACCAGATTGACGCCTCCTTTCCGTTCTGTATAAAGTCAACAACGCTGTCTCCACCCACTCGTAGCCAGTTAAGACCTCTAAGTCTCTGTCTGAGCATCAAGTGTTTCATGGTTTCTTAATCTTAGAGCAACCCATCCATGTAATAACAAAACAACTTTAACTGTCGGGCTATAAAAAGCTCAGTGAAGAGCATTTGAACACTGAACGAGTCACTGTAAAAAGTCCCTAAAGTTATTAGTCTCCAGTCATTTTCTTAATTTTAGAAACACTTAGTCATATGTCACATTTAAAACCAGAACTAGAAAAATGGCATTGTCTGAGAAAACAACAGCTGCTGCATCTGCTTTCAATTTTATAAATGGCTACAGAAACACAAAACTAAAAGGTAGCATCTGAAATAATTTCATCTGTTATGTTTCACCGAAGTGTGCTTAACTCTTAATGAACTGAATTTATTTGTTCATGGAGTTCATTAGTCTTTATTTCCCCTTTCCATCTAGTGTTACTTTCTAGTTTATTTTATTGCTTTATTCCTATTTCATTTTTAACATGGGTAGGAACACTATTAAATAATAATTAATAACTCATAATAAATCAACAAAGTTTGACCATTATTCTGCCGCTTTGTTTCCATGTGTTTAACAAATCCTTTTCTACACCATATCCTGTTAAGCTATTCTTGTGGCCTTTGTAGTTAGTGAGTGGCCAGGGCCTCTTTCAAATAGTTAGACACAACGGAAATCTCTGAATACAGAAACTATGACCTTCAGATAAGGTCATAAAAGGAATCGGTAGATTATTTTAGCAAAAACCTTCCTGTCATATAGCTTGAAGTTCTTCGAGTTCAGTCACTCTAATGTGCTTCAACCTAAAAGTGATCTGAAACAGGGTCTTGAAATGCTTGCCTACCCTCAGTCTTTGACCGTGTGTTGAAGCAAATATAGCTTGCAAATTTGTTTGTGATTGTAATTTCTGGTTCAGAAACTACTCTATTGTACTCTATTACCACAAAAAATTGAAACATTCACATTCCAAAGCACATGAGCTACTGTACACGATACAATGTTGTTTGTACCAGACCAGTGTGTTGTTTTGTAAGTTTGCATGGCTATTATGATTTTTTTTTTTTTTCACCTAGGCTCCTTATCCTTGATTTCAAACAACATTCTTCAGGCTGTTACCAATGATGATACCGGCATCTCAAATAGAACCATTTATTTTACTGTCATCAGTCCCCCAAAATTTGGAAAATTGGTCAATTTGAAGGCAGACAAGACCACAACTGATATTTCATCCTTTACTCAACAAATGGTGAGTGTTGCCAACTTCTTTTTCCCAAGACAGTGCTATGCATATCAGAGTGCATGGCACTGAATTATGAATTTACTTTAACTATGAGCATAATCTGCCAGCCTGTCATGTTCGAAAGCTAAATGTAACATGTCCTAGTTAGCCGGCACAAGAGGAATTGCTGCTGATGATAATTCAAACATACGATGACACAATGTTGATATGCAGAAAGAGAGTAATAATAAGAATTAAATGTGTCATTTCAGGAAATATATTTTTACAGTCATGCGTAAAACTTTTTTGAGGATTTGGGGCGCATGTGTTTTTATCATATTTGATTTTTTTATGTTTTATGTATTAGTCACTTATGTAACTTGAATCATTACAGGTGGATGAGGGTGAAGTAGCATATCAGCAAAGTCATGGGACGTCTTTGGGATGGGCAGCACTAGACAAGTTCATATTTACTGTGTCCTCTCCACCTGCTACGCTTGAACCCCAGGCATTTGACATTGACATTTCTTATGAAAATATTGGACCTGAACAAAGTTCTGTGCTCCTCAAAAATAAAGGTACAGTATGAAAATGAGACAAAACAATTAATATTATCTAGTTTGCAGTCAGTACCATTGTAATATTTGATCAAAAATACAAAAAAAAACTTTAATTCAATTGTAATAAATATTTCACAATATTACAGTTTTATTGTATTTTTAAAAAACAGTTTTCTGTTGTAATATTTTTAAAATGATATTTATTCCTTTATTCCAAAGTTGAATTTTCAGCAGTCATTACTCCAGTTTTCAGTGTCACATGATCCTTAAGAAGTCATTGTAATATGTTGATTTGAATCTCAAGAAACATTTCTTATATATTTTGTGGAAACCATTATACATTTTTTTTTCATGATTTTAAGCAGTTGCATATGTAGCTGGAAATTAAATATGTATTTTCATTATGATTAATGTCGAATGAACAAGTGAAAGCTTTAAAATGTTAAGAATTTAAAAGGTAATATTGTAGAAAATGCCAAATATAGTGTCATGGCTCTTGTCAAATAAAATGTATTATGTTGTTTTTTTTAATTTATATCCAGGTGTGGTGGTAACTGAAGGAGATAAAGTGCTAATTGACAAATCAGTGCTGGATGCGTCCAATCTCTTGACGAAACAACCTGAATCCAAGCGCAGCTCTTATGAGGTTTGGTACCAGGTCACATCTCTTCCAAAGCATGGTGTTATCGTCGTTGGGGAACGAAATCTTACAAAAGAAAAGCCCAATTTCTCTCAGTTCATCCTTAACAAGTACGGAATCACATACCATCACGACAACTCTGAGACCACCCATGATCATTTTGACTTTGATGTTTATCTAAACCTAAAGAGCAAACCACCAACCCACCCCCTAGATACCTCAGAGGTTGTGTCAGAATCATTTATCATCACTATTATCCCCATTAATGATCAACCACCTGTTTTGAAGACCAAAGCTCCCAGCCTCAAAGTCGTTCAGGGAGACACCGTGGCTATCGGACCCAACAACTTAAATGTGGTTGACCTGGACACCCCACCAAGTGAAATCCAGTATACAGTGATTAGCAAACCTAGTAATGGTTTCCTAGCCATTTCAGAGCGAATGAACGAGTCGGTGGACTCCTTCTCCCAGGCTCAAATCAATAATGGAGAGGTTTTCTTCATCCACGATGGCAGTCCTTCATCTGGAGCGTTCTACTTCAGCGTCACCGACGGCCATCATCGTCCGTTATATAAACTCTTCAATCTGGAAGTGGTAGAGATCACCGTTTCACTGGCTAACAACACAGAGGTGCTACTGGACCAGGGTCACACTACTGTAACTCTCACACGGTCACATCTGGCCGCAGTGACCAATGGTAAAAACACTACAGTGCACTATAAAATCACAGCACCACCACAGTATGGTAAACTCTTACTAGATGATGAGGACGTCACTGTTTTCAGTCAAGATGATCTCCAGGAGGAAAAGCTAGGGTACCACATGGTCAACCTCGAGTCGTCGCATGATAACTTTGAGTTTGCGGCCTTCACAACAGAAGCGAATCTAACTAGCCAAGTAGTTAACATCTCTGTGAACCCCCTCATTAAGTACGCAGAAGGAGCAGCATTTCCTAACGGAGTTCGAATTAAGCTGAAGTCACATTTGCTGAATGTGTCCGAACTGGCTTTGTTGAGTGGTAGTGACCCGTTGTTTGAAATTACCTCACCTCCGGAGAACGGCAGGATTGTCCGGGCAGTTGGCGGCAAAGGAAAGAAAGTCGAATCTGTTGGGTCTTTCACTTTTAGTGAACTACAGCAGGAGAAACTGGCCATTGAGTTGAAGGCGAACCTGACAGGCGTCAATGAAGTAAATGACTCTTTCAGATTTGTGCTTAAAGCCAATAACGTCCAACCTGCCAATGGGATTTTCACTTTCAGCATCGTACCTCATGTTCCCACTCTGGAAATGTCAACAGTGATCCCAATGACCACAATCAGACCTGTTTTTCATAACCAAACTGCTGCAATGAGCTTGTTTCCATCTTCAACATCTGCATCTGTGCGGCCGACGCAAAGGGTGACCAAATCCGGGTCAAGATTCAAAGGTCACAACCGTTGGGGTAATTCAAATAGCATTGACATGGGTACTACTAACCAAAAACCAACCCATGGGGTGGAGGAGATTTATCCCATTAATAATACCCCAGTAAAAGTAGAGTCGGTTTCCCAGACGGGCTCCTCCTCAAACTCAATGATCATCCTTTTGCCTCTTCTTGCTCTTCTGCTTCTGGTCATCATTGTGGTCGTGTTGGTGCTGCTTTTAAGACGGAACTGGAAGAAGAAACCGAAGCCTTTAAAAAGTACATCAGGTGCTCTTGCTCAACCGGACAACCCATCCCATGAGGATCAGCCACAGTGGCCTGCAACCGTCCCTGTCGTAACTGTCACTCCTCTTACTCCGAGAAACGCTGGAAGTTCAGCTGTAACCAGACTGCAAACCAGAAGTGAGAACTCTCCGTATGGCACGTCTGTGTCTCTGTGCTCTTTTGGAGTCCTGGAGCCTGAAGTTTCACAGGTTTGCAGGACCACCAACCCCACTCTGCGAAACAATCAGTACTGGGTATGACCTTTAATCTTCAGATTCTTCACTGTACTCTCTGATAATCACTCTGATAAAACACTACGTTCAAGTTCTGAAGTCTCAATGAACTGCAAAAATTGTACATGATCAATATTTTCAATATTAAACCCAAATACTAGGGAAGAAAACCATATGGTTGAAGATTTGGGCATTGCTTGCCAATTATGAATTGCTAAGAAGTTCATTGGCTGATTGGTTGTTGATTAGATGGCAGATCTGAATGCATGCTTGCAGTTGAATATAAGAAGGGGGTGGGGTTTAAGTGGTCTAAATGATTGAAAAAACCATATGTCACTAGACAGAAGTCTGTCATTTCACCAGATGATTGAGTTTTGACATTTTGATTAAAAATTACATGCTCAAAAGGATGAATCATTCACAATAAGACAGATCAATTTCCATTTCATGCAAACTTTAAATATTTTTTTAATCCTTTTTGGCAAACTAAGTATTTGAGAAAGGTCAGTTGTATTTTTTTTTTTGAGAATGTTATTTTGTATTTTTGTGCATTTGCTAGATGCACAAAGTCATTTGTGAAGACACAAGTGATGCTGGGAGTTTTAAAAGTCATTTTTGTGTCTACCTCAGATCGGATAGCCTCATGATAAGAAAATGACAAAGTCCAAACAAAAAAACTATGTATTACACTGAAATCATTTCAATGGGATAGCATTATGTGGTACTATGTTTTGTATACTGAAACTAATTAAATTATAAATCTATTTATTTATGATATTAGAGTTTCTAAAAAATATTATAATTACATTTATTCTGGCACTGAGAGAATCTGTGTGTGGTGTGCACATTTAACCGGCACAACTCTGTATATTTTGGGTACGTTTTACTTTGTGTATTACATATGTATGTGTTATAATTGAATGTTTATATAAAAGTTTTTATACTCTCAGGAACATCCTCTTAGAAGTAATACCGTGCATCTTTAAATGATGCAATGTGATGAAACCACTGGATTCTTGCCACTGATCTCTTTATTTGTGGTAAATGAAACACTGTTGCTTGATTTGAACTACATACAGTATCCAAAATATGAACTAATTTCAGTATTTTCAATTAATTGTTGCAGCTGTGCTCATATCGCTACATTTAGGAATTAATGTAGTTTTGCATCATGCTATATGCCCACTGTTACATCTGTATTGTACAAAAACGTCAGTGTGGATTTTAAACATGCTGAAACTGAATAAGTTGTATTTACAGTGGGTTCAGTTCTTCAGAAATATTTTTCTTTGTCACTGTATATTTTTCCTCATTTGTCTGATACACTGAATAGTTCTGTTTGTCAATAAATGGAGCATGTTCTGCAATCCAGCCATCTTGACTCCTCTTCTTGGGTAAGCAAAATGTGGTTAAATTAAATAAATCAATATAGAGCTAGATGCAGTTTCTATTTAGATGCATGTTGTGGGGTTTTTTTCCCTTTACAATCTAGAGCTCTTCTCCTTTTAGATGGTAATAGAAATCACACAAAGATGAGAAACAGTGAGGTGCCTCTGGGGATGTAATGGCTATGATACTTCATTTCTCGTATTTAATTACTGTGATTTCAGTTAATAGGCGCTAAAAGTGGCTTTTTTAACCGCTTTCCAGATGCACGCTGAGATTTCTGCTCAGTTCAGTTAAAGAACAGCTCATTTGTACAAAAAGTGTTTGTGATTTTAAAATAAATAATAATAAAAAAGAAATAGACACTATGTATACTATTAATAAAAAGTCACTTTTTAATTAAAATAATATCATGTAATAAAATACATTCTCTGTCACAAACAGCATAAGTGTGATTGAATATTTGCTCCTATTGTTTCAACTGGTTTGCATTACAAACAATGCAAGCTGGAGACAATCCACTGAGTCTGCCAAACCTGAACCCTGCAATGTGCTGACCTGACAAACGTGACACTGTGTTCAGAAACTGGTTCAGTTAAGAACATCAGTGTCAGGATGATTCACACTGAAATGCATCAGGATAAGTCACCTTAACTGTGGTTAAATTAAGTCCAGACAGTGTCAGTGCATGAAAGGAAACAACACCTAAATCAACTTCACAACTACTCTTCATTGTGTCACTGAAAAAGTTTGACAGTACAATAGCTTTATAATTATGTCAAATGATCTCTTTATATATATTGCGTCTCAGGGATTGGCCAAAAAGAACAAAAGGCTAGCCCTCAAAATCCCATTGTGTAGAAACACATGATCTATTATCTGTAATAATTTCCCTCTTTTTTTGTTAGTAGTAGAAGAGCTAATTGCTGTAAATGAGTCTGGATTACTATAAGAAAATGAGCTGAGCATGTTCGCACTTGGCTGTGGTGACTACATGACTCATTCTGAGCTATGATTTGTTAAGAAGAATCCCAAGAGACGGAAACATAATTAGTTTAAGCCCTCCAGATCATGAAGAGCTGCCCAGCAACAGAGGATTCACTCTCCTGGATCCCTGAAGTCTTAATTAGATTTCATGTCATGCGCGATGAATCATGCCAATAAGCGTGTTTAAGGGAAGTTGAGGCCCAGCATCTGATTTGAACTATGTTAGTGTACTTCTAAATGTTTCTAGCAGAAATGCAGATTTGAAATTTACAGTCTGGGAAAATTTGATGACTCATCTTGCACTACACAGATTTTTGTCCAATCACATGCTCTCGATTGAGAATGTTACTCCCACTTTTACATATAAGATATACAGTATAAGACTTGGTATGCAGCAAAATATTTTTCCCTTGCCCAAAATAATTTTTAAAATGCTTTACCTTCTCTGTTATACACCATGCAATAGCTTTTTCTATTGTTCCAGTTAATCTATTGTTCCCAATTTCCTTGTGTCATAAAAAGAACAAGTACAAGTTGTTTTATATTTTAAATTATATTTTTAATTAGTTTTTTTTTTCTCTTACCATGAACGCAGTTATTTATATACTATTAAAAATTATAAATATTTATTGATATTCTGAATTAGCTTTTACTTTTAGATTTTCATTTTAATTATTTTATTTTAAAATGTTTTTTCTTTTTCTTTTTAAAGTATTTAATCTTTTATATTTAATTTCAATTAATGAAAATCATTTTAATAGTTTCAGTTTTAGTATTTGTTAACAATAACACTAATAAATACCCAAGTCTCTAATTTGACAGTTAAAAGGGTAACTGAATCTAATAAAGGAAGCAGTACTTACTGTTTGTTTTCCAGTGTTTGGCCTATCAGTAAAGACATTTATATGAAATGAACACCAATTCCTAGAAGTACAAAGGTTAAGACAGTTCTCCTGAATAATCTTGGACTGAGCAGAGCTTGGTCTAAACTCAGTTCTCGACAATCTAAACTAATTCTCAAACACACCCAAATAGGGCCTTAGTAAACAGTCTAAATGTAGTATGGATGTGAAATGTAACATTTGGAGATAGAATTTCACAGTTGTGGGTAAGGATACAGTATCTTCACTGTTGAAAACACCCTTATACCCTTACGGTAAATGAGTCTGAACATTTTTTAACTATGTTGGGGAAAATAAACAGTTTAAATTCTTCTCCTAAAAAAAGAAAGATGTACAGGCCTTTGAGCAAACACATTAAAGTTTCTTCTTTCTTATTCTAGAGATTCAGCTCTCTGACAGGTCAGTGGGAACCAATAGGGTGAATCAGGCTGACCTGGTCATTTTTATACTTCATATTTCTGCAATTTACTATAACTGTCACTCCATCACTTTAGACAAACAAATGAGACTTGAAATATCCTATGACATCTCACCAACCAGAATATGGTAATGGACATGCTTGTGATAAAGCAAGAAATGTAGTCCCCCGAGTCCTCAAATTTTATGAGTTTTGTGCAATTAAGACACAAAAATTATGCACTGCCATCTTTGTTTTCTGAATTTAGATTTTTGTAAGATTTTTCCTTTTCTCGGGTTCACACACTTCATCAAAAGTGTGTGTGTGTGTGTGTGTAATCAGGGCTCTTGGCCAGCAGTCAGAGAGAGGAGGAAGGAGTCAGCGTTTTTCAGACATGAATGAGGCCCTGCTAGAGTGGGCTTCCTGTGTGGGGCTATAAAAACAACACAGCAGTGAAGAATGCCCACTGCTCTCACATTCCAGACCTTTCTGCCAGGTCTGATCATCTTGTGAGGGACCTCTTCCAAAAAGATAGGCAGCAACATATTGTAATGCATGAAGACCCATTTATACTGTGATAAATGAAATATTATAAATATTACTTGAAAAATGTTCTCCTTTTTTAACATTCTTTTTTTCCCGCACTATTAGAGTACTGTTAGATGTAACACTGAAGAGAAACATAAAATTAGAATTGTCAATATAATAAAATTTATTTGTAAATTATAAAAAAAATAATAAAAAAATTTCAAAGAAAAAAAATCTAAAAATGAAAATAAACATTAATTCAGAGTTCTGAGGAGAAATAGTCTAAATAATTAAATAAACTTCAGTATTTCCCGTAATTCATTAGAAAATAACATTATCACTCAAAAATTGAAGAGAAATGCTGAAGGAAGTCACAAGGCTCTGACAGAGTTGCACGATGTGAACTTTCATCAGATTGTCTTGTTGTGAATCACACATATATCATATGCGTTTAGCCCACTTCATGTGTGTTAAAAAAATAAATAAAAAAATGAAATAACAAAAATAAAATCAAAAATAAAAATAAAATAGAATAAAATTAAATAAAATAATCCCTGCTTTAGGCATAATGTAGCATGTCTCCACTTCACTTGAGAGTGGGCAGGTCAAGTTAATGGTCCGTTGTGCACCGCCAGCATTACCTCATGGGATATCATTGCTTGTTATGCTTAAGGGCTGGTCACTGAAAAGTCAACGCTGACTCAATTTTTGCTGCAAAGATACATTAACAAAAAGCTTGCTTGAATTGTTTGTATTTTAATGGATATTTTTGGTCTGGTTTGGGAACTCATACTTTTTCTCTAGGGTCTATATTAACTGCATTAAGCTGTCAAAGCACAACAATCACATGACCAGACTGGCAGAATGTATTTAAAACACACAGGAAGTAGGCAAAACGCATTTGATATATGTGTGATTCACAACACTGAGACAATCCGATGAAAGTTCACATGGTGCAACTCTATCAGAGCCTTGTGACTTCTCTTCATTTTTTGAGTGCTAATGTTATTTTCTTATGAATCACAGGCAATAGCACAGTTTTTAATAGGAGAAGTAACAAATTCCTCTTTGTCACTGATGGGAATTAAACACCTTTAAGTGAATTCAGCAGCACCTGCTCTTAAAGGGATATTTCACTCAAAAATATATTTATTTCATTTACTCATTTTCCTTCTTAAGTGGAATGCAAAATATCTTTTGAAGGAATGTTTTTGCTCAGTAAATGACCTGTACTGTGTGGGTTGAATGGAGTGTGTACCCGTGAACACTAGTTCCTCTTTGGATGCAAAACAGCTCATTTTCTAATGACCTCAAAATTTCATCAGACAATGGTATAGCTTGCTGGGAATTTCTATGGTGAAAACCAAGGATATGAACTCCAAACATTGGAACCTGCAGTCTCGCAGCTGTCCGGTGTGGAGTGGTTTTCTGGGGTTTTCCAGTAATGTCCATCCTGTAGGCTATAAGAATGGTGTGGAGTCCACATCCCCTCAGCAGGTCAAGTGCACATCAAAGCCCTGTGATTGGAAACAGAAGTTCAGGCAGCAAGTTCCTGGCACTGCTCTGAAACTGTAGCACAGCATGCAATTGACCAGGAAATACTGCAGCATGTCAGTGAACTCATGCATAATTAAAGTGCCCCTATTATGGGTTATGAAAGGTTCATATTTTGGTTTTGGGAGTCCCCAACAACAGGTTGACATGCATGCAAGGTCAAAAAACACTTTCGTTGTCTTATAATATGCATTTATTTTTACCTTATTTGCTCAACAACTTTCAAAGGATTCGTTCAACGAATTCATTTTTCCAAACTCCTCCTTTGTGTGACGCTAATCTGCGGTGATTGGTCCGATTGGTCTCATTTTCATTTCATCATGCCTGTAATGCCTGATAAAGCAGCGTTTGTGAGCAGTGCTGCTTTGTGTACAGCCGTTACCTGGGAATTTTACCTAGTACCTAATGGATTCGCATTTTCGTTCAGACCAACGCGAAAAGACCAAAGAAGTGGGCTGGCAATATGCTAATGTTTCATGCTGACGTCAATGTGAAACGGCTTGGGATTCGTTTTAAAAATGACTCGTTTCAATGACTCAGATCGACTCCTTTCTTTTGAGAGACAATAACTTTGTATACGATGCACTTTCAGATTTAAAACTTTGCAGGATGTTTTCATTCACTTAGAGCTGTGTTACACACTGCATGAAAGGTAACTTTCAAAAATCAATAATGGGGCACTTTAAAGATCAACAGCACTTTTTGTCAGGAAAATCTATAGTGAAATGGGACATGTTTTGATTCATTATTTAATGACAGGCAACAATACATTTGGAATTATTGTTTTTTTTTTTCTTTTCTTTTTTTACATTTTTATTACCAAATCTAATCCAAAATTTGTGAATTAAATGTAAAATAATTTTAATTTTAGTTTTTTTTTTTCTAATATCTGAAGGATCATGTGACACTGAAGACTAGAGAAATGGCTGCCGAAAATTCAGCTTTTGACAGGAATAAATGACTTTTTACTCTTTCTCTTTTGATTTGTAATTGCTATGTATTGTTTGGTCATCCTTGAACCCCTGGCTCTTTTCTTTGGCATATGTTCTGTCTCACTTGTACTTCTGAACCAATAATTAATTAGTTAATTATTAATTAATTAATTAATAATAATAATAATAATAAAGAATAAATTAATTTTTAAAATTAAAATAGAAAATACTTATTTTGAATAGTAATAATATTTCACATTATTACTGTTTTTACTGTATTTTTCATCAAATAAATACAGTATTGGTGAGAATAAGAGATGTCTTTCAAAAATATATCAAACCCAAAATATTTGAATGGTAGTACAGTTCATATTAATGTCCTTTATAATATCACCTAAGAGTATATTGCTTTACATATATTTTATATTTATTTTTTCCTTTTGTTTGCTGGCTTTTTTCCCCATGTAAAACTTTCATAAAAGTACAAGTATCTTCAAAAATTAAAAAAAAAAAAAAAATAAATAAAATAAAACAAAACTACAAGATACAAGACTACAACCCAAGTTGTTTTTCTGCAGTTAGGTCAACATCTGATCCAATTTAAACACACTCATGTCCTCGTGGTTATATGATAAACATATTAGCCATGTAACAAGGAACAACACTCACCACTTATGTGTTTCTCAAATGTG
Organism: Tor tambroides; assembly: GCA_021397915.2. NCBI lineage: Eukaryota > Metazoa > Chordata > Actinopteri > Cypriniformes > Cyprinidae > Tor > Tor tambroides. The sequence goes on along the minus strand of JAFVLL020012664.1, from coordinate 24,123 downwards.
ACCCTGGACCACAAAACCAGTCATAAGTGTAAATTTTTCAAAATTGAGATTTATACATCAACTGAAAACTGAATAAATAAGCTTTCCATTGAGGTATGGTTTGTTAGGATAGGACAATATTTGGCCGAGATACAACTATTTGAAAATCTAGAATCTGAGGGTGCAAAAAACTCAAAATATTGAGAAAATCGCTTTTAAAGTTGTCCAAATGAAGTTCTTAGCAATGCATATTACTAATCAAAAATTAAGTTTTGATATATTTACAGTAGGAAATTTACTAAATATCTTCATGGAACATGATCTTTACTTAATATACTAATGATTTTTGACAGAAAAGAAAAATCAATCATTTTGACCCATACAATGTATTTTTGGCTATTGCTACAAATATACCCCAGCAACTTAAGACTGGTTTTGTGGTCCAGGGTCACATATGAGGAATTACCTTTGAATTACCTTGGAGTACCAAGCGAATATCATGTTCATCTCTGTACCATGGTACTGCCATAGCACTTTTCATAAGAGACAGAACTTAAAGGGCTTTTATTCTTGTGGGAACAGTAATTACAACATTCCCATTCAGTCAATATATGGGACATCCACAGACAGCCCTTTAATAATGCCCATGATGAAACCATGCCCTTCTAACAGAGTAAATACACAGAGCACCCGGAAACCATTTACTACATGGCATGTCTATACTGTAGCCCCCACAATGCACTGCAAAAGATACAGAAAAATGACTATGCATATCCAACTCCAGCTGCTAATGAATAGATTTCATGAAATATCATCAAATATAATGTCCTAATGATTTTTGGCATAAAAGAAAAATCAATAATTTTGACCCATATAATTTATTTTTGGCTATTGCTACAAATATACCCCAGCGACTTAAGACCGGTTTTGTGGTCCAGGGTCACAAATAGGTTTTGATACAGTCCAGCATCAGCAATATAGAAAGCCATTTGCAAGTTAGACGTACTCAGTGAGCTGATATGACTGTAATGTTCTTCAATTATTAGGGAGGAATTTTAATTTTGTTTTCAGATGTATTTTCCTTCTGGCTCGTGGCAGCAGCATTCCTCAAGAGGGTGGAACTGAAATTGAGTTTAATACGTGAAAGAATCTCAGGATTCCAATTTAGTCGTTATGAAAACTGAAAACTCACTCATCACGACTATTACGAACGACCCTATCACAGAGAATCTAGAATAAAATAATAAAATATTTAAAATCTAAATTAATATTCTAAAATAATTCTATTTTTTTTCTTGGGGAACAGCTATTGTTATTATGTATTGAACATTTTACATGAAAGCGAATTTAAAGTGAATGTGGTATTTTTTAAATCTACTGATACCATATATTGCGATATCAACCCTTCATCAGCTCCTTTGAGAGGAACTTGTGTTCCTGCAGCTGCAAACATCTGGAATGCATTTCCTGTGAAGCCATTTAAAGCCAGCGTCTAGCATTCTGGCAGCCATAGTGCTGCATGCCTTGTGCTGTGGCATGTGTTCAATATGTGCATATATTCTGACACTAGATGTGTGCTCTGACTGGTGTGCACAACTTTCATGCTTGAGCAATTACACAACAGACACGCTCACACTGAACAATGCTGGGTGATGTAGCCTAAATAGGAAAAGACGGAGACGTTATTTGATCCAAACTGTTGTTTGGACCGGTAAGAAAATAATGTCAGAAAAAGGTAAAATCACATGAAATAACCTCACTGGGGTACACTTACTGCATTCCTAAGCATCACACCATTGTATCTGATAAGCTTGAATCACAGTATTGTAAATTAAAGCAAAGCAGGATGTTTCAAGCATCTGGACTAGCTTGATACTGATGTTTTGGATCAATGTGCCCTTTTTATCTCGGAAATCTCCTGTAAAGTGAGGACTTTGAGACAGGAGCGCCCATGGTTGGCATTAGGAGGCTGGCTTGGCACACCTCCCAGAGACCCGTCCCGCACTTCAGTGTTTACAGCCAGTGCTGAGGAAAGCGGCTGTGCCCGGGCCAACTAGAAGAGCAGGCGGGTCTGGCAAACAGACTGCGTTCCCACGGCTTGGCCTTGAAAAAGGCATTTGTCACTATTCACAGTGAACACTCCTCTCATTACCACATCGCCAACCGAAAAATCACTCTTAACTGACAGCAATCACCCTATGTATTGTTACTGACTGATACTCCAAACAGCATCGAATGGGTGGATGGTAAATAATGATCATTAACTTAGAATTGAGGCTCAAATCAAGTCCACAAAGTGCCTATGTCTAATAGAGTTAATATTGTAAAAATCTAATTCCTAATGAGTGGTAAACAGGATTTAAAGTGATCAGTGTTGAGAATGTTCTTTATTGCTGATGCAAATGAACAATCACAAGTGTCTGTTATTATTATCATCATGTACAAGGTGAAAATCTCTTTTCAGTCAAACCTCATGATAGTGTTGATATAAACATCTGCATTTTCACATTTTTCATGCAGCAACAACAGTAAGAAGATGCATTCTTAAAAGCTTTCCTCCTTCCTCACGTTTGCACTGAAACTGCGTCAATATTGGTCATATATATTGAATAAACCAGGGAAAGAGAGAAAAAACTAAGGTGAAGAATGAAACTAAAATGTGCTCTTTTAGGAAACTGTTTGAAATGCCTACCTCAAAACACATACAATACAAAAATATATTCAATGCAACAAGCAGTACAGTGAGCAGTTTATTTGAAATCTTTAACATTTCAGGACATCTAGGTGTGGTTTATCCTGCACAATGAAAAGTAAAAATGTGCAGTAGAAAATAAGCACCTTGGGACCATTAGTTTTGTGTCATTCACTGAAAAAATGATCTCCAAAATGAACTCATTATCCTGAGTGTGTTGTGCTTCCTGTTTCAGATTTATCAGATTTAAAAATCTTTTAGGCTCCTGCTCAATTGTCTCCAGGTGATCTGACAACGGCTACTGTTTTCCCTCAAATGCACATTCTGTTTTGTACTGGAACCAAAACATCAAGGGGAGGGAAGGGGAAATAAATCAGATGGGATACCAAATTTGGGCATTACGTCCAGCTACTCCCACACTTATCTCCAAACAGGAGCCAGCTACTCCTTTGCCTGCCATTTTAAGCAGGAGTGACATTTGTATAAGATAATAAAATCAAACCTCGTAAAAACAAATCTCAGAATAAGAATAATATATAGTTCTTCTTAAGAAATTATAAAAATACCAACAAGACAAGACTGAAAGGCACAACAGTGAAGACAGCGGCTCTGTAGGGTCTGTAAACATCTACGAACGGCTAAGAGGGTCTCGACAGTTTAAAAGGTGGCAGTGAGGAGCCACACGAGCTCTTCGAGTCATATCGATATCTCATTCGTCTGTGTGAAGAACACATTTAAAATATGACATTAGTAGCAGGATTGAAGTTCTCATGTCTCTGTTTACCTCATTAGTTTCACAGAGGAAAACACAGTCTAAACTCACTATATACTTGCCCCAAACAATCTTCAGTTCCTTATAATAGACATTCATTGTATGGAGATAGATTTCATAAATTTTAGACTCTTGGTTTGTCTTCTATTGCTAGGGGCTGGCTAATTCGGTGAAGTTCTGTCAGTTCAGTCTGAACAGGGTTCATTTAGGCATTGTCATACTTCTGCAGTGCCTCCTCCAGCTTGCCTGTGACCTTCTGGAAGAAGCTGATCTGCTGCTGTAGGTAATGTTGCATCTGGGACTTGAAGTCCCGTACTCGAGTCTGATGGAAGTACTGGATCTCAGCCAGTGTGGCGAAAGAGATGATGTTGCAGCGTTCCCTGATCCCATCTGCCTGCTGGCCCTCCATTTTCCCTTCCTCTACATGCTTCTGGCTCTCCTTCACCTTCGTTAGAGCACCTGTGAAGAGAGCGGAACCAGGATGAGACTAAATATTGACTCAGATTCGATCAAGAGGGAAGTTATGATAAATGGCTCAACAGGTTATACTCGTCTGTACTTCTGCATGAATGTGAAGAGACCAGGATATCACCTTTATGATATATTTATCAACATACTATTTATCGCTGGCATGTTTGCTACACTTTAGACCAATGGGTTTTCATAGTCTGGGGAAGCATAAGAGCACATCAAGTTACGTGAATAAACCTTCCTGATAAACTTAAAAGAACTGTCTGTTTCATTTCTTCATGTCTTGTTCTATTCTTTTTTATTTGTCCTGTTGCTTGTTATTAGTTTCTTCTAATTTATTTTATTTTTTTTTACTGGTTGTTTACTTTAATAATTGCTTGGCTATACACGCAACAAGCTTCAATCAAATACAAAAAAATAAAAAATTGATTTCACTACAGCTGGTGCTACTGAAATGAATGCTGGTTTAAAATCTTTCATTCTAGATCTTTTGTCTACAAGAGGAAGTAAAGTGAATGAGTAATGTGATATGCGGCATCTGCGTCAAGCCCTGCCGTTATTGCAAAAGAGTCTTGCAAACTCTTTGAACATGGAAGTTACATGAAATGCAGTAAAATCACATGTCTTCCTGTTTAGAAATCAGCTTGACTGTGCCAGATTGGTAACATTTTTGCACTGTCAGCAACAGACAGGGCTGCCCTTTTCTTGGTGAAAATGACTTAGCAGGGAAAAAACACTTGTGAAAGCATGGTCTAAAAATACAGAAGGAAAAATAGAAGTGTTTAATCACTAGGATATATAATAATGTACTGTAAGCCAGTCATTATTGCAAATTAAACTCAGACGGGGTGAGAAAAGTGTTTATTTTGTTATAATGACCAACTGACTGTACATTACCCCACGTACATGGCTACTCAGTAATTAAAAAATAAGTGATCATGGAATATTGATTTGAGATTATTTTATTATGTGAAAGGAAAGAGCTCGCAGAGTGATACGAGATGTAAACCTAGCTCAGCAATGTAGGTTGCCAATTTCATGGAATGCCAAGATTAACCAATCACAATTGAGTATCACAGATAATATGCTAACGCACAAATATAATAACTATATATATCAAAATGCTCAAAACAATTGTTACAAAGACTACAGTACTGACTGTAATAAAACTTCTGATAATATCAGTGAACGTCAAAGACATTGCTTTTCCCAGACTAGTCCACATTACAATGACAGGAAATGAGATTGAACTATTAGTGTCACACTGAGTTACTTGACATAATAACATCAAACAGCACTGTCCACCTTATAAGGAAAGAGAAGTGCATGTAACTGGAAGGAAGAACCGTTACTGGTTCTTTGAGTGTAGAAATGCTGGTGAGAATAACTGTATATTGGTGAAATATCAGAAGTTAAGTAAACCCTCAGTGTACACTACAGGGGTCAGGTTAAACTGATACAGAAAATTCCTATTTGAAATAAATGCTGTTCTTAGAATGATTTCTGAAAGATCATGTGATCATTAGACACTAAAGACTGGAGTAATGGCTGCTGAACATTCAACTTTGCCATCACAGGAATAAATTACATTTTAAAATATATTCAAATAGATAACAGGTATTTTAAATTGTACAAATATTTCATAATATTACAGTTTTTACTGTATTTTTGATAAAAAAAAAAAACTGGTAAAGGTTAGAGACTTCTTTCAAAACATGAAAAAATCTTATCAACCCCAAACTTTTGAAAGGTAGTGTATATTATGTTTGTCTTTGGGAATGGAGACATCCCCCCCCCACTCAGGCAGGCAGTCAGTGTTCCTGGTTTACTCATGTCAGGCATACTGTTTTCACTTGAGAAAGTGGCTTTGTGGTATAGATAAGAAGGCTGACACATTTCACAACTTCAACAGTAGCACACCATCTCTGAAGCAAGTTTTTAATATAAAAATACTACAAAGACAAGAAGTAGAAGTGAAACGAACATAGAAATTAAAATGGGAGTTCACAAAAAATGGAAACTGAATCAAAACTGTTAAAAGTGTGAACAGTGACTTCTTAGCAAGGGACAGTCTAATCCAGTTGATGCAGTAGTTACAATTTACTGCTAAATGTATCAGCAATTGTTGTGCATTTGACAAATAAAACTTGGAATGAGAACTTTGAAGGTAATTTGGTATTATGTTACAGATAATTCAGTTTTGTGATAAATTGTGTTCTCTTGTAGTCAAAGATGGATAAAACAGTCGTTGGGGTGATACATACTGAAGTATAAAAAAAAAAAAATATTACAGATTCTGCACAAATTGTTCCAGTTCTCTAAATTCAAATGAAGGTATAAAATCTGTAACTAAAGGTGTATTAGTCCAAATCTCATGATATGTCATGATCTAATCATTCACATGATCTAATCATTCACAGCATTCACAAAAGCTGTGTGTGTATCAGTGGAGTATTGAGCACAGATGGCTGACTTCCCTCCTCAGTGAGGAGAAACATGCAAGACATTCTCAAATGTCCCAACCCCCAAACTCTACACATTCTGCCTTCTGGCCAAAGAAGCCTTCACTTCAGTGTAACCCAGATCCCTGAAATTCCTCAAACACACACACACACACAAACAACAATACTGACTCTCACAAATGCAGTTCAAAAGAGCACACAAGAGAAGGACAAGTGCATTTAAAGGAAGAAAAGATGCAGGTCAAAGATGAAAGACAGTAATACAGTAAAAACTTTACTTTTAAATGTGAAGTGTTACAATCTCTTTACTAATTATGTTTCTTTTAAAGGAATGTAATGCATTCAACTATTTTTCCATCACTTTTTTCACTATCAGCTGACCGAGACTATCTCTTTCCTTAAGAGTGGAAACACTATAGTTTCTTGCAGACATTGTTTACTTTGGACTGTGATGTTTTTCTGTGGACAAAGTTTGTCCCTTTTGACATTTTCCGACATACAGGAAAGGTTTTTTTTTTCAGACTTTTAAATGCGACAAGTGTATTTACACAGGAAGCACAATTGTAAAAAACTGGACACACCTAAATGTTACATTGTTGACAATTAATTAATTAGTCTTAATGAAACAGAAGTCAAGACAGATATTTTCTTCCGTATTGTAATGATTCGAATAAAATGGGTTATAAAAAAAGGAACAAAAATGTAGGTCAGTGACTTTTTCTATTCATTTGTTGTTTTTTGGGGGGATTTTAAGGTACAGGCACTGCACTCAAAAATGAATGTAAGCTTGCAGTCGTTTGTATAGGAGCGGGGTTTAAGTAACTAAATGACTGGAAAAGTCAGGCATTAGTTACCAGAGAAAAGTTTCCCTAAAGGTTGAGTTTAGGACATTTTGATTAAACATTATGAACTTAAAACATTTTTTGAAAATGAAAAATATGCATGGATAATTGTTCAAGATCAATTTCATTTCTTTAATAGTTTTTTTGTAGACCTGACCTCAGTGTTGTACTTCAACAGATTTAAAAAAAATATATATATATATATTATTGTGCACACAACCAACAGAAAACGAGACAGTCTGAAAATAAACTAAAAGATAATGTCACTTATTTGAAAATGTAACAATATAACAGTGTAAATTTAACAATAACCATGTCACTTTACATGTTATAAGAAAGTAATCAGACTACACAAATGAAACTCTAACACACAAACAACATAACATCTCAAGACCATGACCAGAGCTGGAGTGGAGACCACTTATCTGACATCTTACAGATTACACAACAAACACCTCAGTTATTAACAGTACATACTAAAAATAGGACACAGGTCTAGATCAAATACATTTTACATTATTCAAGCCACCAAGACATGTATTTCTCTCAATTAAGGCTTCAGTTAAACTACATTTATTGCTACCAGTCATGTATGAAAACAGCTTTTACTAGGTGGAATATCAAACTAGAGCTACTACAAGGCTGCAGCGCAAACCAGTTGTATGGAAATGGTCTGAGAAAGAAGGAGATACACGTGGGAAGCTGTGCTCAACTGAGCCACTATAAAGCCTGCTGCTGCAGAACCTCTTCAGGCATTATGTAATATGTGCTATTACACAACACAATCCTGCCGTTGAACTGCAACCAGAGAACAAGTCCCATACTGATTCCCTGACCATATTACCCAGATCTGGATCATGACATTTGACACTGGACTTTGGTTGGACGATAACTCAAGTGACCGATGATATATTCCAGCCTTACGAACAAAGAAATTATTTGGCTTTTCAAACAAATGAGAAGGCAAATGCAGATCACTGGCAAAAGGGAGTGAGAGCAAGTCCAATTTGCTTTGGAACTGCACCATTAGCGCTGGGCGATATAGCTAAAAAAATGTATCAACGACACAATGTTTCATATTGTTTGGTATCGATAATTATTGACATTTTTTATAACCTTTTTTAAAACAGAGCAATAGAAAAAAATGTTTAAATTTAACCACTGTATTTTTAAATTAACCCAATTTATTGAGACAAACAACAAATATTTTTTGTTTTAACAGTCAAACACAATAAAAATTAAACAAATATGTAATTTCTAATGTTTTATATGCAAATTAAATAGGTCTTAAGGAAACTTTTGGCTTGTTTCCCGAGGCCACAGGAGGGCGCAATGAGCAAAATAATGCAGCGTCTTAAAGGGGACCTATTATGCTCCTTTTTACAAGATGTAAAATAAGTCTCTGATGTCCCCAGAGTGTGTATGTTAAGTTTTAGCTCAAAATACCCGACAGATAATTTTTTATAGCTTGTTAAAATTACCACTTTTAGGGTATGAGCCCAAACGCTCTGATATTGAGTGTGTTGCTTTAAATGCAAATGAGCTGTTGCTCCCGGAGAAGAGGGCGGAGCTTCGAGAGCTCGAGCTCCCGCATTAGCAGTGCTAGCCTTTGGAAATAAACATTCCCCTATTAGTACAAGCCTGTTATCTTTACAGAAAACTACTCGGATTCAAAGTCAGTCATCTGATTATACTGTGCATCATAAATTTGTGTTTATGAATTACACAGACAGGGAGCACAGCACCATAAAAATAACAACATAGCTGGTCTCATGCTATCACAAACTTTATAAGTCCCACTCGTGATTACGAGCTCAACAAACTCAAACGATCGCCTCACATTGCTTTCAGATGCCCGACAGCAACGGCCTCTCTCCATAGAAATACATGTTAAAACGGGGTAAAAAAGATCGACTGAATTTAAACTTTTTCAATATAACTAAATATAAATATGTGCGGAGGGTTAAGCTGTGCTGTTGTTGGCTGCCATGGTAACCGTAATAAGCTAAGGTATTCCTTTAAAGTACTTGTTTTGCATACCAGAAAATCTGTCATGTCCGGCGCTGTATGCATGGCTTGCAGCGCTGAAGTTAAATACTGAGTGTTAAATAATAAAATAATATGTTAAAACGTGTGTTCTTATCATTCTGTGGACAAAATCCCGTGAACTTCGCCCCGAATGGGAGCTTTATATGCACATGTGTGCTCATCTGTTTTCAGTGCAGTTAACCTTGCGTCGCTTCATGTCATCTTCCCTCTCATTAAACCATGACAGGTCCTTTACTGCAAAAAGACGGTCACTGCTGTTGTAATAGGACACTGTAAAGTGATTAAACTATGGCGCTATGTGCTTTTTAAAACCATTTTCACAGGTTTCATGTTATATTGTCGGCTCGGAAAATATGTAAATGCGCATGCCCAGTAGCTGCAGCTGTATTCCGTCTAGCCTTAGCCACAAATCAGACAAGAGATTAGATTAACTAAAGTGGACTAAACTTGATAAATGGTGTGTTCCGCGGTTGAAATAAAATACTTTCTGATGTTTATTCATGTTCATTTCGTGCTTTAAGTAAATATGAAAAGACGATCGGTTCAGGTGTTTGAACTGAGGCAATACAGTGATCTGTCTCGACACATTGAAGAGCCACAAAACGGTATTTATTGTTTGAATTTCTTTAAAAATGACAGAGTTTAAAAGCTGAGGGTCCTGAGACTTTGTTTCATATCAGAAGTAACCTGCTCTGTCTTGTCTGTCGGTGTGTTGTCAGTTTACTCTTTGCTCTGCGATGTATTTTTCACTGCGTGAGAACATGATTTGTAGTGTGAGAGCGGCATTGTTTGTCGGTCATGGCAACAGTAACTAAGGGTGGGCGGGTTTTGCGAACGGTCAATTATGAACAAAACAGCATCATGTATTTATGAATTGATTAATGTAAAGAGCCGAATCGCCCATCACACAGATTGCCTTTAAAAACATATGAGACGCAGTGAAAAGGAATAAACCTCCACAAATTCGTGACGTGTTTTCTAAAAGTTTAAACTGTTTTAACTCTGCATTGCTTTCTATAACGTTACACCTCTTGTGTGAGACGTGAGTGCAGCAGTCATATTTATCCGTCTAAAAATGCGCTGAATTTGCTTTCTGAATGGCTTGGTTTAGGTTTTAACCTAATCAACATCATCTACGCATTGAGCTACAATATTTCTCTAATATTTTGAATGAATAACGCAGCAACTGCGCGTCTCGTGGGCTAGACTGACAAAATATTAAAATGCAACAACGTCACTTACATCATCATCACCGCATCTCGTGCGCCACTGATGACGCTCCCTGACGCACACCTAACATTTGATTGTACTATTTTTGCATTCAAATGCTTATTTTAAATTCGACTAATACTCATTTTTTTATTCACAATCTCCTCATCACAGGCAGGCACAGCACTCAATTCAGCATGTGTTCGTGTTTGTGTGCTGTCTGCATCACTCATAGCACGTGCCTATATCGTGCACTGTATTGAACATTTTTTCTATCGTTATCGAAGAAGGTGTACCGTCGATAAATATCGAAACCGTTTTATCGCCCAGGTCTACATTATATTCGTGGGCATTAAGGCTAATAAAAAAGTGATCAGCTGTGAATTACAAGACATTTGCCAAAATAGAGACCAATGAATTTTAGCTTTCAGCCCATTTGAGAACATCCTGCTGTCTCTTCTATGGTGGCTGAATCCTATGACTCTAATCATCATATTCCTAATAAACAGAAGTGACAGTGAAGGCTTAAAGTAGCAATTAGGAACTTTCCCTGACGGCTGATGGATTAATGTGATCATTCACCCCAACATTACATATTTTGTCATCAGTTACTCACACTCATTTCATTCCCAACCCTGTATTATTTTCTTTCTACAGTGAAACACAAAAGAAGACCTTAGGCAGAATATTCCAGCTGCTCTTTTTCATACAAAAGAGACAAAAACAATACTTTTATTCAGCAAGGATGAATTAAACAGACTTTTGACACTGCTACAAAAAAATCGTATGGTCAAATATTTTTTTAAACTTTCTATTCAAGGAGTCCTTAAAAAAATGGTATCAGTTTCCACCAAAATTTTAAGCGGCACAACTGTTTTCAACATACTACTACTACTAAATATTTCTTGAGCACCAAACCAGCATATTGATGGCTTTGCCAGCACGGTATTAAATTACATTTTAAAATATTCAAATAGAAAATTTATTTTAAATTATATTAATATTTCACAAAATTACTGTTTTTACTGCTATTAAATAAATGCAGCCTTGGTGATGAGCATAAACGACTTTAAAAAAAAACATTATAGTCATGATAACTCTTGGGATAGATTTTAAAATCTTTATTTTTAAAAAAATTTTTTTTTTTGCTTTTTATTGTTATAGGACAGTATAGAGACGACAGGAAGTGAAGTGGGAGAGAGAGGGGGACGGGATCGGGAAAGATCCTCGAGCCGGGATTTGAACTTGGGACGCCTGTAGCACAACGGCGCTATATGTTGGCACACTGCCCACAAGGCTATCGTCGCCGACAAACCTTTATTAATCTAAATAGAATGTGCATAGTCTTGGTGGACTAGATCTGCTAGACTGCTGCATACAGAGCAAGTAGACTTGCTTCTGCTAAATGCAGATCTAGGCAGGTGGTGCTGGGGAGGTGGTGGGCTAAGATGAGGACACACACAAATCATAGACACAGCATTCATTGAATACGTCCTGGTTATATATGAACAAAACAATTAGAATGCGAACAAAGTTCATGGCGGAACTACAAATTTTTTGTATCGTGCTCACCATGAATTTATGTAGTATAAAAAAGAGAATTTCTTCTGTGTTCCACAAATGAAAAAGGGTGGGTAGATAATGGCATCATTTTTGGTTTAAAGCAAATATCTGTGGAATGTGTGACTCGATTAGACTGGCTAAATTAGACTTGTGAACAGGTGCTTCTTTCACAGTGCTTCAAACAAACACCTACGATAATCACCTACAATAATCATGTAATCAGGTAATCACACTGTAGCAAATCTTGTGTTTCATGAAAAAGAAAACGGTGAGAAAGGTGAACAGATGGCAAATGACAGTAAGATGAAACTGCAACAAATACAGCTATACAACCAGAATTCAAAGCCAAAATGATCATTATTACTTCTGAAAGATAGATAACAATGCCTATGGGGAGATGAGGCAGGAAGTGGTTATTATATGGCCCCCACACACACTCCTCTGGGGGCTTGAATTGGTTTTTGTTTGCCATCAGACATTTTATTTAGAGCAAAGACTTGATGATGTCAGTATTTATTCTGTCACAGAGGTAATGGAAAGTGGACAGATTTGCTCATAGCTTTCTACTGACTCATTCAAGGCCTGGATGATTGTTTCTTAAAAACCCGTAGATGTTTGCTCAAGTTAACTGTGAAATTGTGGGTGAAATCACAGATACAATAGAAAGATGTCATTTTAATTATGTCATTTTGGAAAGATGTAATTTTATAGCATTCATCATATAACAAGGCTGTTCTTTTCCATTCTAACATTATATGATGCCAATGACAATAAGAGTTCGCTAAAAATACACCACACCTTTTGGCAAATGCTCATGTATGGCATACGGGCTTCAGCAATCCGCAGGTGACTTCAGTGCTAGACAGTCAGCTGGATCTGTCACAGACTGAGGCCTCTCTGCTGGAAGTACGACACAGCATTTCAATTTTTCCAAAGCGTTGTGCAGTCACAATAGAGTGACAGTGGTGTCTAGCACCAGTCTGTACCTCATTAAACATCTGGTTTACACATTAAACTCTCATAAAAATAAATAGCTAAATTTAGGCCACTTTTTTAAAACAACAGGATCAAAACATTCACTACATTCCCATAAGAAGATGGCAGACAAATAAGTGCTGGAACTCTGTGCACTTTGACAAAAACACACTATTTGTTCATGTTGTGGTTACGAGTTGCCACATAAATGTGGACTGTTAAAAGAGCATGTAAAATTCAAAGTTTCCTATAATTCAAATCAGACTCTAAAAAAAAAAAAAACAACAACTTACAAGGCAATCAGTATATAAATGGAAAATTATAAAATATTCTAATATCCTTGTTGAAAAAGGTATTGAAAAGTCTTACTGACCCCAAAACTTTTGATACCCTTTATAGTCCCCTTTATATTTTCTTTTTAGTAAGTTAATAATGAAGTCTTGCCTCTGGGCTCATAAGCTTGTGACAATAAACGTTTCTTATGATAGATGTGGATTTTTGTTAGGCCGTTTCATTTCGTTTCACATCATGTTGACTACTGTATGATGTAACTGCAGTGAAACAGAGAAGACAATAAAAACACACACTTTACAATCAATCCTGTTTAAAGTGAACATTGTCTTGATTGAAAAACATATGTGATGTCATGCATTTTATGAGAGCTACATTACAAGCTAGTGGCTCAATCTTAAAAATGACTGAGCCAAAAAAGGAAGTCTATCTAAATAATGATCTCAGACTGTAAGAACTCTGCAAATGTTAATGTAAGCATCATAAATATTCAAGCAGTTAATCAAACAGCTGAAGGTGTGATTGTTACACTTCCTGCACCCTCATAGGGCCTTATTTGAATTCAGGAGCATCATGATTTCAGATAAAAAAAGAAGCACTCCTACATGAAATAATATCTCTCTCGTTTTGTAATACGCTCAAGGACGTTATCAACTGTTAAGTGTCAGAAATGTGTCACAATAACATCCATGCTCAAATCAATGCCATTCACTGAATGACTGCATGTGTACTGAAACTCCCCTGTCAGCCTTCCTTGAACAATGAAGTACGTCAATAGTTTCAGTCTTTGTCATTGTATGTGGCTGATTTACCAGCCACAGGAAAAACACACAGAGTACGTCAGCAACAGTTCACCCCATGTGACTCAGCAGTCAGACGAAACCAGGATGGCCAGTGACCTCATCAGTGGCACTTCAATGCAAATAAATCAGTCAAAGCAAAGCAAACAATTCTGAGAGCAGGTGACCCAGTTATCTTTCATACCCACTGATCTCAGGCTAAACAGTTTCATGCATATTTCTATGATGATGATACAAATAAATAAGTAAGTAAATGCGTACCTTTCTGTACATGGATGATATCAGGGTAGTTGGTAAGGTGTCCTTGGTACAGGGCTAACAAATCCATCAATGGGTCCACATCTTGTTTAGGCTGATCCACAAAGTAGTCTCCAATAGCTTCGTAGGCGTCCCCCGTGTACGCAATTGCTTGGTTCAAACCGACTGAGTACGACTGCTGGTCCATCTCGAATGCTTGGCTTAGATATTTAAAAGACTGTCCCACTTTCTGATACTCTTTCTTAAACCCGGCTATCTGCTTCCTCGCAAACTCACTGAGCGTGGCGTTGACTTGGATTGCGCTGTCATCCATTTTCTTGGTGAAGGCCTTGAATCCGTCAATCCTGCTTTCAACGTCTTGCAGGTCAAGAGGGGCTGCTGGAGTGCTGATGGTGAGGAAGAAGTTGGCGCCGACCATCTCGTCCTTCTCGGCTTTCCTCTTCCCTTGCTTCCAAGACTTTTCATCTGTGCTGGAGCAGGTGAGGAAATGCTGGAAAACATCACACCGGGCTAGTACAGGGTGGCTGGTCATGTGATTCATCCACCATATCAACCCTCTTCTCCTTTTCGAAATGAAGTCTTCTTCGAAGCGACCAGTGGCTTGTTTTTCAGGGATGTGCGGCACTGAAATGACAGGAAATTTCTCCACCAACCTGGCGTAGAGCCAATCGAAATGCTTATATCTTCTGTTGACCTGGCTCTGCGTGTGGGTGGGCGTCAGCTTGTAGGAAATGTAACTTTTCATGCCTTTGAATTTGGTCTGCTTGGTGGGGTCATCAATAGTGCAAGTGAAGGGGTACGGATTCTCCTGCCACTCCGGACCGTACTGTCCCATCACCACGCAGATTTTATCCCCATCCTTCACAAAGCCGGACGCTTCCCCCAGCACGAATGCCTCACCGCCTGATTTCACAAAAGTGGAGAACCTGTTCAGATTTCTGCTGACTGTGGCTGAACTTTTGGCTTGCTGTGCACCTCTAGGCATGGAGGAGGTGGAGATGCTGTAGCCAGAGGGTCCGTTTCCTTCATAATTCCTATATCCTCTACCAACAACCCCTGGTTCATCAGCTACAGATGAGTGATCGTCCCAGTCATCATCCCAGTCGTCATCACTGGCTGGAGTCCCTGGATGATGTTGTTGTTGTTGTTGTTGCTGAGGTAGTGCAGGGTAGGTTGTGAAGGTGGATGCTGGTGCAGTGTTGTAGCTCTCTTGAGTCTGATTTTTGAAGTCAAAACCGCCAGTGGGAATGTTGGCATATCGAGAGTTGTTGTTAAAAGACGAGACGGTGTCATTCCTCAATATCTCGACGTAGGACGCAGGCAAGAGCCCTCGCTCCCCTCTGCTGTTCGTCCCCTCCAGCCAGCCCTCAATGTCCTGCTCGCTGTACACAGTTACAATCTCGTGCTCTTTCACCGATATCTCTCCTGGGTTTTCTGAATTAAAGTCATACAGAGCTCTCGCTCGCAAAGCCATATTTCCAAGCCGCGATGAATTTAAAAGCGTGTAAGGTTAGCGTATCAGCTAGCTGACTCCAACCCAAACTCACTCACTCGCTGACCTGCAATAATACTGACAACAACTTGCGCGTCTGCTGCGGGAACCGTAAACCCACTATCTCCAGCGTCCTCTTCACACTGCTCATACGATAACCTGACAATCAATCAGCTGTCGTGCTTAAAAACCTCAGAGCATGAGCAGAAGTCATTTTTTCATCTGAGGAGTTTATCGTCCAGAGCCCCGTTGCTGTGCGCCTGTCCCACACCGACCGCAGTGTACACTCACTCAACCTGAACAGCGCCGAGCACAAGCAGTCCGGCTAGTCGAGGGCGGAGCTAAGCACCAGGCAGCACGAATCAAATCTAGCATAGTGAGGAGAGCCTGATTTCAGAGAATCGGTTCTTTTGAACAGTTCTCTACAATGACCTGTTTTAGTGATTCTTTAACATCAACACGCCATTACGTCATCACATGGGAATTTAAATTCTCCTAATTAAATGCCCTAAAAAGCCACTTGTAGTCATATATTGATGTTCATTACACTTTCCCTCCATGCGTCCTTGTTCTGCTCATTACAGCTATGATTAAGGTCAAAAACATGAAGTCATTTAGAAACATATAGTGATTTGCAATACATTAAACAATACTAAAGTTCATCTCTTGGATTAAATAGTTTTGCAAGCTTTAAAATGTTATTAAAACTCAGCTCTGTCCAGTACGTGCCTACAACTCAAATCCTCAAAATCAAATCCTCCATTCACACCACATCAGACAATATAAACTTTTCAAAACAAAGTAAACTTTTTTTTTTTAGTTTTATTTTTGTTCTTGATTATTTATTTTTTATGTTGCTGACTGGTTAATACTGTAATTATTTCGTTTCAACATATTTTTTAATAAAAACCAAATACATTTTCTAGTAAACATTCGCTATTACGCCACTTCCTGTTTAATTTACCCGCGCTTTTGAGAATGGCGGGTCAACTTTTTAGGATGCGTGACGAACGTTGAGATTCTCCAAGAAGGCGATGGTATTGTAAGTTACGTTATTTATCAAAATTTAGTAATCCTTTCATAATCTTTAATTTTGTCTAAAGTACAAAATATGGTAAAATGAAATGTTCAAGTAACACCTGGCTCTGTATTTGATTCAAGCGCGACTCGTTTGTCACCGAACATTTGTTTTCATTAGCACAGCGCTCTGTATATATTGAACAAAATAGCAGCTTTATTTCGTAACGCAAAATACTGTTCCTGCTTAAAACTAACAGAAATGGAAATACATTTTGTTTCTAATCCCTGCTTCAAATTGCCTGTCAACTCACTACGAATTGGTCATAGCCAAAATAGATTCTCGTTGTCGATTCAGTCAGATTCGTTTAGAGCGCTTTGTGAATTGTTTTAACTGATTTTAATGATTTTCAACTCATTTAAAGATTCGATTCAAAAGAAGATTAGTTCACGATTCGGACATCACTATGTAACTTAGTCGAATCTCTTTCATAAGCGATTTTTAAGCCACTTTATTCTACATTCATTTATATCTGTACGATTAAAGTGCAGTATGACACAGACAAGAAACATTACAACTTCTTTAACTAAAGAATAAAGTTTCTACGTTTTTAACAGTATTATGAGGTTAAAAATACTTTGTGTACTAAACGGGTTTGTCAAAAAATTCTTAGTAACGTTACAGTAGCGCTGCGTTATGGTTTTGGCATGCTGATAAACATGCTTGCAGTATGACATAATGAGATATAATCATAAAACTTAATCACTTTCCTGCAAGGGAACTGTTATGTACTTGGGTTGCTTATACTTTTGGTTATATATGTACAAATATGAACAGATGAGTCTTTTTTAAATTTATTTATTAGAAAATTAAATTTTTGCCACTAAGCACTATGCAGACAATTAGGCCAAATGTCAAACATCTGGGCACATGCAAAACGAAGCGAAACTGTCATACAACGGCAAAGAATATGATTGCTTTACCGGCTAACTGATTACAACAACAATGTTCAGCTAACATGATGAATGGTGTTAAGTCACTGTGTTTCCTAATCACATGCTGGCCACCATCGGTCCTTGGTCTCCACCACTAGTATCCCATCATGACACAGCATGGCTTTGAGGTCCCCCGCTTGGAGATGACGGTCAGGCAGCTGATACTGTCTGGTAAAACTCCGTGACACAAACCCATGCTCGTCCATCCTCACCCCGTGCCGACCTCTGATCAGCAGCCACCCCTCAAAGACCTGTATGAGGATGTCTTCTGGTTTAAACTGAGTCACGTCCAGCAGGACTTGAAATAATGGCTCTCCTGAATCCTCGTCCTCACTATCCGCTTGACCCCCCTCAGTGTCCATTTTAACCGGCAGACATTGAGGTCCTGGCAGAGCAAACAGTTGATGATCTTCAGTGCATTCAGCGAGATTCCTGGTTTTGAAGTGCTTCAGATAGCGCGCAGGGCTTGCTATCCAGTGGGAAATAGTGATCCCCTCTCCTGCCATGACACTGTGCGCAGAGGTTCCCTTGGCTTTTTTGTGTAGTGAATGTGAAGTAGTGCAATGTCGGTAGCACCAACCAAAGCTATTAAAAGACAGTCCTCTGCTTAGGTTTCTGGGCAAGGGATGGGGCGGACCATTTTTAGAGCAAGCCAAGAGAACTGATATCTTCATATAACTATGTAGAAAGCTTGTACTCAACCATGACACATTATGTTTTTCAAGTTTTTTTTTTTTTTCAAAACATTAGGTTTTATTCAGCAAGGACACAAAAAAAAAAACTGATCAAAAGTGACAGTAATGGCATTTACTGTATAATGTTACTGAAGATTTCTGTTTCAAATAAATGCTGTTCTTTTGAACTTTCTATTCATCAAAGAATCCTGAAAAAATGTTTCACAGTTTTGACAAATATTAAGCAACACATGGTTTTCAGCATAACAACAACAACAACAACAACAACAATAATAATAATAATAATTATTATTATTATTATTATTATACATGTTTCTTGAGCAGCAAATCAGCATATTAGAATGATTGCTGAAGGATCATGTGACACTGAAGACTGGAGTAATGGCTGCTGAAACGTCAGCTTTGCCATTACAGGAATACATTTTATTTTAAAATATATTAAAATAGTAAACATAATCATTAAAGGACATTGGTATTATTTTTAATGAGAGAAGGATATTTAAAGGTTAAAGATAATTACATATGATTTTGGCATGTTGACAAAGGGCATACCATAGTTTTTGTCTTGTGAAGTTTAATAGTTTACAAACAGATATGAGTGATAAATCAATGCTGCCACCTTGTGGATGTTTATTATGAGTACAGATATTTCTTTAGCAACAAAGTTGGAAAAAAAAAACTTATTCTACTTAATATTTTTGTGGAAACCATGATACTTTTTTCAGGTTTGTTTGAATCCAAAGTTTATATAAACAGCGTTTATTTGAAATAGAAATGTTTGTAATATTACTGTATAAAAAGTTTTCACTGCCTCTTTTGATCAATTTAATGTGTCCTTGCTGAATAAAAGTATTAATTTCTTTAAAAAATGGTCTGATTCTGGCATAGAGTTCAAATAGATACCATAATTATATTTTTATGTGAATTAAAAAACTAAAAACAAATTTATGTTCACATAAAGGTGAACATTTGAGATCTTAATAAACTGCTTATTGTTTAGGCACACCAGCAGCATGCTGTGATAATGTTATCAGCTTTCAACTTGTGCTTTTCTAACTCTTTTCTGAGTTTTTCTCTCACCAAGGAAGACACAATTATCACTATTATCGTCCTTATGATCATCAGCACTTCCTTTTTTAGTACAGGGAAGAGAGAACTGTTCACACATTTTACATTATTATATGCTGTAGTTCATCAGAATATATAATGTGATAATTTCAGTCATACTTAAGTTCATATCTGAAAGTGTCTACTATTTTATTTTATTTTTTTTACAGTTATTGTTCTATATAATTCATTGTGTGTTGGTGTGTAAAAGTAACTAATCCAATTAGCAGTTTTATTTTGCAGTACGAGTCACTGAGCTGATAATCTCTTGAGACTGCGCTCTACTAATGCCATTTAGTTGTTGTCTTTCTCGCTCTCTCTCCCTCTTTCTCTCTCTCTCTCTCTCTCTCTCTCGCCCTGAGTATTTACCCACCTCTAGCTCTTGTTTATTTATGAATGGGGAATGAACAGAACTGTTTCCTCTTTTCTCCATCCTTTCATTTGAAGAAGAACCATTGATTCTCTGTTTCGTATAGCGTCTTTCTGTGTTCCCTCTTCAAAGCCGTCCTCCTCCTGTCCTCATCCAGTTACTCTGGCTCGGCTTGTTTGTTGTCTGGGGTAACGCTGTTGCTGGGGACGATGTCAGAACACATTCAGCTCTCAATAGCCCTGTGTAGGATTGGCTTTTACACGGTAAGCCGAGCAAACGTCTACATATTTTGCCGTACATTTTATGCATGTACTGGTTGGTGCCTTTTCTTTGATTTTAGTTATTTGGATGTTTGTCCAAACTTATTTTGGTGGAATTATGTTGTGTAATAATGTAACAGGCTACCTGAAGCTACAGGTGACCATACTCAACAATATACGCAATGTGAACACTATAGTAGTTTTCACATGTAGATCTACGTGTATGGTTACAGTAGCTGGAGTTATGTTCGACAGGTTTCATGAGCTGGTTGCAGTTGAAAAATGATTAAACTGTGGTGAATATAAGTGTGCGTTCATCCCCAGGGAGTAGTGTGGCAGGTGTTTTCAGCAGTTAACCCTCAGGTTAACTTCTCTGCTTTTATATTAGAAGTCACAGGGGAACCTTATATGGTAGAAAAACCCCCAAATCTCTAATCCTATTGTAACATGCTCTTTATGACTTGAGGTCTTTCAGCATTTATCTAGTCTTCCACTACTACTAAGATGTACCGTATTGTTCCGTTTAGTTTCACTCTTAGAAAAAAGTAACTTCTGTTGGAATATGTCTTTTAAGCTTCCTGTTATTAACAAGAAAGGATGTGGGAATAGGAATATTTATGTGATACCTGAAAGCAGCAATAGTATGTGATGATCTGCTTTGGTGGTGGTCACACCCTCACATAAATTATGTATATTGTAGATATTATTCAGTATCCAGTGTCAGTTAGTTTGTTTTAATGTACTACTGTTCAAAAGTTTTTGATTCAGTACATTTTTTTCAATGTTTTTGAAAAGTCTTTTTATGTTTTCAAGAGGTCATGAAATGGAGAATCATTTTTGCCACTAAGCAACTAATAATTTTTGCCTAAACTCCCCAGTTTAAATATGAATCATTCTTTTTCTACCTTTCTGAAATGCCTGGATTTGAAATCGGAAGCAGTCTCTCCTCGATACATCATTGTCACGTGTCACCATCATATGCAATTATGTGTTCTGAACTCGAGGTTTTTTTGAAGAATGGTGGTAACCAGTAGTGCTGTGTTCAATACATTGATACGACGATGTATCGTCACAGAGATTTGACGATACGAGTATCGATACAGCTGGCCCTGTATCGATATTGTGGCATGTGTGCAGCAGTGGACCGCATTTAATTTGAGTACAAGAACACTGTTTAAAATGTTTAACAACAATGTTTAATCTGGCCGCAGAGGAACACTACTAGGTTGCCTGACATAAAGAAACGTAATCCCCAAAACAGAGCTTCCCACTTGCGCAATACGGAAATATATTTTGTCAACCATGTGTACGCGCGCGCTCTTCACTGCGGATAAACGCGCTTGCTTTCTGAAAACACCGGCTAGCTTGCAGTTTAGCGATCTCCACTTCAATATTCTATTCTCAGAAAAGTGTAATTCATCAAGTGTTCACTTATGAGAGAGAGGGAGAGAGAGAGAGAGAAAGAGAGAGAGATGCTGTGTATGTATGAATTACCACCGTAACAGTGAAGCTGTGGCTTAAATTCCTTTAGAAACAATGATGTTACCAGCTCCTTGTTGAGAAAGATAATGTAGCTCTTGAGCAATTAATCTATTTTATTGATAAAATTGCGGGGCAGCGCTAAAAAGTTTGTTGCTGAATGTCTGTGTGCGGCCGCAACGTGTGAGTGACCGAGCGTGTGTGTGTGTGTGTGTGCGTTAGATACAGCATTATGCATTAGACAGCGCATTAGTTTAGAACTCTTCAAATTTTTATTTTTTAAATGTGGAGAGTGCGTTAATTTGTTCAATGATAACCTACTAGCAATGTTAAGATGATTTTTTAATATATTAATATGAGTACATTACAATATAAATTTATTAGAACGAGTACATTATTATTTATGGGCTTAAGAACAAGATGCAAGCAATCAGAATATTTTACCTGGTGGGGAGTGTCCAATGTAAACATGAAACATATGCCATTACCTACAGTATATTGTACTTTGGTACAGTTATGGAGGCCCTTCATAATGCAGAGGTCAACTGCCTGATCTGCCTACAGTTAGAAATGGCCCTATAGTATGCAGTGTTTAATAAACAGCTGTTTTATGAAATTCTGCTGAGGTGAAATTTAGTGCAGTCCTGTATCGTGATACGTATCGTATCGTGACTTTGCTGGTGATACACAGCACTAGTAACCAAACAGTTGCTGGACCCTCTTGACATTCATAGTATGGAAAAAAAATACTGTTGAAGTCAGTGGGTATCTGAAACCATTTGGTTACCCACATATATCTTCTATTGTGTTCAGCAGAAGAAAAATTCATACAGGTTTATTGTAAATCCTTTGTTTTCAGGGCAGTCAGCACAATAAGAAGTTGAAAGCATCAGGTGCGTGGCCCAGTGTGGATGTGGTGTGTGCTTGTGAGGGTGAAGGGTTTATTGCGTTTCATTAGTTTTCTATAGGACCTTTATTGAGACTGCAATGGAGGGGAAAATCACATGCCTTCTAGTCCCGGTCTAAAATTGTGGCACGTGGCAATCGGTTATCAGGCCCCTCACTCTAAACGCCCTACCCTTCTTCATTCCCAGTTTTGCATGTGTATGTGTGTTTGCACATGCGACTGCAAGTGTCTTTACTCAGTTCTGATGTCAGTTTGACATGTACTTATTTACACAAAACTGTTAGTGACAGAACTTAACTGCTTTTTTTTTTTTTTGAGCTTGTGTTCATGAGATGGTAATCCTTTGTTCACTGTTATTAGGAGCACAGTTTTCCTGTACAGAATACAAATGAGACGTGTGTTAACTCCCCGTTTGTTCCATTTCAGGTGGCCTTTGTGCTGATAGTTTGACTGACATTAACAATGTTTGCACTCATTAGGTTTGCTGAGAAGGCTCTGAGAAGGTTGTTTTTAGAGAATACTTGGCTCAGATTGTTCAAAAATACAAAGCAGCCGCAGTATATTTCCGGTTGGTTATGCCAGTATGTTTGTTGATATCAGGAACAGGAATGTTATGACATGAGCTGCATCAATACTCAACAACACTAAAAAGAGTTAGTACAGTTGGTATTGTCAGGGTTTCAACATGAACTGAAAGGGGCAGTTCACCCAAAAATCATTTACTCACTTTCGTGTTATTCCAGACTTGTATGATTTTTTTTTCTTCTGTTGAACATAAAAGAAGGTATTTTAAAGAATGTTGGTAACCAAACATATTTGGTTGCCATAGACTTCTGTTGTATGATTTAAAAAAAATCACAAGACAATTTCTCAAAATATGTTCTTTTGTGTAAATAATGACAGCAAATGATATGAGATTTTCATTTTTGGGTAAACGATCCCTTGAAACATTTTAAAGCTTGATTCTTTGGATGATATGCTTGTACAAACAGACTTCTTTTGGAGAGAGCTTCCTGTAATTTTAGTGTTAATATTTGCAGCATCACTAAAGCTTGAATCTGGACTTAATCACAGTATAAACCAATTAAAATAATATAGGCATAATATCTAATGCTCACAGTGTTGCACTGTGATTGATTCAAAATGTGTATAAATTAGTGATCGACCGATATTGATTTTTTAGAACCGATACCGATACCAATTATTTGCATGTTTAGGTGCCCGATAACCAATATGCAGAACCGATATTTATTTACTGTTATAAAGTACTTCACTTTGGTTTTTCCTCTTTTCAGTCATCTTTTTTTTTAAGTGTCGAAAATTTGCAGTCTTTCATGTTAAATTTAATCTTCATATTACAACAATAAACAAATACATTTTATTTATAAAAAGCATCAGCAGCAATAACACTAATATTAACAATAAGCAAAATAAATG
>JAFVLL020012663.1:0-156624 GCA_021397915.2 Tor tambroides | reverse complement strand
GCAGATCAGCTTGAATTTGTTTGGAAGTTAATCGGGGTTCTTTATCCACCATTCGAACAATCCTTCATTGTAATTTTTCATTAATTTTGCTCTTCTGTCCACGTCCAGGGAGGTTAGCTACATTGCCATGGGCTATAAACCTTTTGATGATATTGCGCACAGTGGACACAGGAACATTAATATCTCTGGAGATGGACTTGTAGCCTTGAGATTGTCCATGTTTTTCCACATTTTTTTCTCTCAAATCCACAGACAACTCTTTACACTTCTTTCTTTTCTCCATGCTCAGTGTGACGCACAACACAAAGGTCAACTTTTCTCCATTTTAACTGGTTGCAAGTGTGATTACTTTATTGCCCACACCTGTTACTTGCCACAGGTGTGTCTAAATACAAATTACAGTAGCATCACATGCTTGAAAAGCAGTTATTTCTTACAATTTTGACAAGGTGCCAATAATTTTGTCCAGTCCATTTTTGAGTTCTGTGTG
The DNA here is from genome assembly GCA_021397915.2 of Tor tambroides. Taxonomy (NCBI): domain Eukaryota; kingdom Metazoa; phylum Chordata; class Actinopteri; order Cypriniformes; family Cyprinidae; genus Tor; species Tor tambroides. The sequence continues at coordinate 156,134 of JAFVLL020012663.1, read as the reverse complement.
AAATTTTATCAAGTTTGGCTTTTCTTCTCTGTTTTTTTTTTTTTTGTGTTGCAGTGCAAACAAAAACAATAAGCACGTGAATACCAAAACATTTGCAATTAGAACAATTTTTTGAGAGAAGTGTTGCATTTTCTGACAGAATTGCAAGGGTGCCGATATTTTTGGCCATAACTGTATATATTTTTGTATATATATATGAAAGAACTTGCACAAAGTATAACCAAGATTCCAACCCACAACATTAGTGTATTGGATTATAAAATTGTTATAAACTATCAGTTCTTTCCTGTTTTATGTGTCCCAGGTAGTAACAGAGTACCATGAGCTTCCTAATGTGTATGAGAACAGCACATGTAATGGCTTCCAACTGGATGTCTCCATTGCTAAGACTAATAGTATGTTCTTGACACAGTTTTAAGATTTATTACTGTATATTTTAAACATTAATTTCAAACATGTTGATTAAATGTCTGTGATCCATTTTAGAAAATCCCCGACCAGATGTAGAAATGTCCTACAAACTTACTATCAGAGTGAGGTGAGCACTTCTATTGTTTCACACCCTCTTGGCAGAACAAGTTGTCAAATTTTTAGCTTTATGCTTTTCTTTTTGTCAGGGCTCTTGAGAGAGACCAAAGAATGGTGATTCTGGATATTGGCTTTCCCACCGGCTTTGAGCCTGAAAACTCTGACTTAGAGCAGGTGAGACCACACACGCTTCTGTTAGATCATTAGTCTTACCTAAAAATGTAAGTAAAATTTACTAATTAAGGTGTGGTCACATTTACTGTTGTGCTGCAAATTTTAGTGTGCAAAATCTAGTCTTTTTAAAGGGGTCATGACCTGACTTTTTTATTATTGGAATATTTTCCTTGACATTAACTTGTAATCTTAGGAAAGTTTGATTTTAGTGCTTGACAGTAAATGCAGTAAAGACTTGACAGTAAATGCACACTGTTATGATTGCCAAACATTGCTCCATAAAAAAAGAAACTGCAAGCACCCCAAGCTATTGCATGTGAATGAGTGTTTTGAAAACTCCTTCTCAACAATGACAGTCACTGCAATGCAGCCACACAGAGCCAGAGTCAAATGATCTGACTCAGATCCCGAAGCTGAAGAAAATTAACCAGTGTAACCACTAAGATTACATCAGGATGCCTTAGATGCAATTAAAAACATTTAAATTGCATTTAAAATGACAAAGATAATTGTTACACAAGCAGAGGTGGGCAGAGTATCCAAAAACTGTTCTCAAGCAATAATTATTGAAATAATTGCTCAAGAAAAAGTACAAGTAATAATTTTAATAGTTACCTGAGTAAGAGTAAAAAAGTATCAGATGAAAAAAACTACTCAAGTAGCTACATAAACATGCTTATGTTGTTACATACTGTAGTTGAATCATTTGCCAATGTTTAAACAATGTTTACTTGCTGATGGATGATTGTGTTTAAATCAATGCATAGTGCTCAGACTTTATTGATGTCAGACGATGTATTTTTAGCGGCTTCTGAACAACAGTGTAATAATTTGTATCATAATAACCAGTCGACCTGTAGTTCTGACAAACTCTGAATGCAGTGTAGACATCAAAATTGTAACACATCTGTTTATGTATTAGCATTAGTGCTGTCAATCGATAAAAAAATAACTAATTAATCACACGTTTTCTAAAATTAATCGCGATTAATCCCATCTAACATTTTTAAATATACTTTTATATTACAATAATTTCACATTCAATCTTCAAATTAATGTAGAAACAACATAAAGACAGTATATTTTTAACATTTGTTTAGTGACATCTTTTTTTATGACTGAAGGCGAGTATCACTGATACCAATACTGATGTCTCTATAAAAAAATTTTTCTCTAGTATTAACCATTGACTATAGCCATTAATGGGGACCTATTATGCCCCTTTTTACAATATGTAATATAAGTCTCAGGTGTCCCCAGAATGTGTCTGTGAAGTTTCAGCTCAAAATAACCCACAGATCGTTTATTATATCATTTTGAAAATGCCTATTTTGAGTGGAAGCAGAAACACGCTGTATCAGAGCATGTCTCTTTAAATGCAAATGAGCTACTGCTCCCCGCCCTCTTTTCCAGAATAAGGAAGTGCCTTGACAGCTCCTAACTGCTAAAAACCATCTGTTTGGTTTTGATTATCATGTCTATCGCGCTGAAATCACACGTTTTAAAGCCATATTAGTTTAAACTTCTGATAGACGGTTTTCTGAGCGCAAACATCCGTAGCACGCATATAGAAAGTGGCTGCACACGGCATGTGAGTACTAAAGTTCTCTTTCACACACGAGTTTATGTTAAAAACACGCATATACAAAAACACAGTCGGTTATGTTTGTGAAGGTAAACATCTGGGAAAGAAATCAAATCAAATGCTTATTAATATGACACAAAGAATAAAATAAAAGCAGAGAATCACTTACTGCTCTGGACTGAATAACGTCTATAACCTTAATAAGAAGACATTTCTTGAATGCTGCTTTTAAATGCTCTAGCATCAAGATAAACAGGGCGGATTGTGTGCGGTTCACTCACGGTGGTGTCTTGGCTAGCTTTCAGCAGTGTCAATCAACAATCTTGGGTGACGTCACAAAATTGTGACGTCACACTTTACGGATTCTGTGATCGGCTTGCTCGTAGACACTGCTAATGATATATGGAGATTAAAAAAAAGGAGTGGGTGGATTTTTATCATTATAGAATAAGCTGAATAAATAAGCTTTCCATTGATGTATGGTTTGTTAGGATCGGACAATATTTGGCCGAGATACAACTATTTGAAAATCTGGAATCTGAGGGTGCAAAAAAATTAAAATATTGAGAAAATCACCTTTAAAATTGTCCAAATGAAGTTCTTAGCAATACATATTACTAATCAAAAATTAAGTTTTGATATATTTACAGTAGGAAATTTACAAAATATCTTCATGGAGCATGATCTTTACTTAATGTCCTAATGATTTTTGGCATAAAAGAAAAATCAATAATTTTGACCCATACAATGTATTTTTGGCTATTGCTACAAGTATACCCCAGCGACTGGTTTTGTGGTCCAGGGTCACATTTATGTCCAAACAAATGTGAAAGTGAATTTTGCATAATAGGTGCCCTTTAAACATTACAATACAACTGAGAGCTATCACTTTTAACATTTATTAGACTTGAATAAATAACAGTTTCTAATTTAAGTGAACTTAAAACACTCTTCACATAAACCCATTATAATCCATGTCATATTTAGCTACCTGTGCCCTTCAGCAAGTAGAAAATATACAGAAATTGAATAAAGTTATCAACACTAAATTCTGAATTAAATATAGACGAATCCTTAAAGCTACAAAAGTTATTGATTTCCTCTTTTTTTCTTTTGTTCTTTGATTAACAGACATCACAGCAGCTGTGTTATTAGGTTATTTGGCTGCTATTACGTTAAGAGCTGCCACTGCTAAATGTGATGCGGATCTGAAACGCATATTCGTAGTTTAATTCGCGCATTAATATGAAATGATAAAGGCTACAACACGCACTGCTGTATTTGTGCATGCAACTGAAGAGCAGGCACTACGAGCACAGTATAACGGATAACGACTGTAAGCCGTTAATAATGTGAGATGTAATAACATCTCATCTGACCGCAGTTCGCTGTTGTTCTACTAAAGCTCCTCATCACCTGTACTATTTCCACGCTTGTTTGACCAGCGACTGGGCACTGAAGCGAAATGGAGCATATGTCTGAAAAGTCTCCCGTTTCATGTGGTCGTAAAGATGTTCTTGTCAAGAAAAAAGACACAGAAGCAGCAGTTGTGAGTGGGGTGGCCAACCCTAGTTTAAATATTTTTAACGCCGTTAAAGTGGAAAAATTAATTGTTCATGTTAATGCACTAATTTTGACAGCACTAATTAGCATATGTATTTACCCCCTTGTATTTATGTATTAGCATTTGTATTTACTTAGCTGGAGTATCCATAAATATGAAACATCATTTACACATAAAGCATTTGCCTGCTGTTTGCGACGTGGCTGCCATTGAATTAGTTGACACTGCTCTATTAGTTAACAAAAGCTTTTTAGTGAAAGCTGCATTAAATTGGGACTGGTTAACAAAGCATTCGGCAGTAAAATGCTGTAAACAAACAAATATACCAAGGACACAATCTGGGACTTGGTAAAAAATTAAATGCAGCCATGCATTCCACAAACAGGACAGGAGGGTTGGTAATGGTCAGAAATTCAGTGGGAGCAGGATTAAGACAGTCTTACAAAAATGCATACAAAAATGCACACAATGAATGGCGACTATAGAAAGCAAAAGCCGAATCCCGGACATTGGGTGCTTTCACACTAGCACTTTTGGTGCGCACCTGGGTTTGACTGACTTCAGAGTTCGGTTCGTTTGGATGATGTGAATGCTGTCTTCCAAACTCGGGTGCGCACCCAAGTCCACTTAAGAAGGGTGGTCTGGGGTATGGTTCATTTGAACTCCGGTACGGTTTGCTGCTAATATGAATGCAATCGTACCAAATCGCGGAATTGAACCACTATTAATGACGTTTTATTTGATAAAAATGTATGTTTGTGTGTGTTTCACTCACTCTGCTTCAAGCAGAGAGCTTTATATCTCACATCTGTGTGCCATTCAGCGTTCTTTAGAGCATTTGCGGTACATTTGTAAGTCAGTAAGTGCCGTTACGTACTGAAGCTTTGGAAACAAAACAGCAATGTTATGCGTTTTGCCGCCTTATCCTGCGCCGTCGTTACTAAGCAACGGGGTAAACAGCTGCTGGCTTGATGGCCGTGGTTCGAAGCCAAATGAAATAATATGAATGCAGTCCAACAGGGGCAGGGGGAGCAATTGAACTCAGATTCGGACCAGGCAATCGAACAAAGTGTGAAAGCACCCAGAAATCCCGGCCGGACGCATTTTTTTAGGTCCAAAAAGAGGACATATGGTCACTCTACCGGGTTGATGAACAGAAATTTCTTTGTGAGCAGAACTTCATTCGTTGATACACTACTCATGATGTACAATGGACCATTTTTGCCTGAAAAATTTTACTATTGTGACTACAATAGCTGGTTTTGGATAACTGATAATGAATTGCCTTTATAGCTCACAAATTCAGTGGATCACTACATCAGTAACTTCCAAGTGGTGGACAACTTGAGCGACAGAGGATCCCTCATAATTCACCTGTTTAAGGTATCCTAGCAACAGAACTTATAGTTCATTCACATTTAACATGATTAAATAAAAGCAACATTAAATATGTCTCTGGTGACAGGTGTCCAGTACTCAGATGGACATAATCTCATTCAGACTGCATCAGAAATTTAAAGTTGGACTCCTTCAGCCTTCTACTGTCACAGTGTACCATTACTACAACAAAGGTTCACACACAAATTTAATTCCAACTGTAATTTTTTTATATTTTTTTTATGTAACCTCATAATTTTGCTGTCTGGTGTACTGTAGTTCTTCGTAATTACCACACAACCATGACAGAACTAATTAATGCGTTATTTAAATCACTAATGTGATTGAGACATAAAACAGTAAAATATCTTTATGAATTAGGGCTGGGTGTTGACACACATTTCACAATTGGATAACGATTCACAAGCTCTGGATTCGATTTGATTCATTTGCAAATATTTCAGGTATGGTACATAAGTTTTTCTAAAGGAAAAAAAAATCTGTAATTAATAACTATTGCTGTAAACAATACAGGGAACCCTCTGAATATTAAAGGTTAAAATTAACAACAGAGACCAAACTATTCAATTAATGCAATTTATTTTTAGATATAACAATAAACACTCTGAGCTGTAAACAATTAAAAAAAACATTTAAACTAAGGGAGTAATTTTTTAATGATAAAGCTAATTATGTTACAACAGCAGAGATGGGTAGAGTGCTCAATAATTACTCAAGTAATATGTACACAGTAGATAAAAGAATCACCCGTTTTAAAATAATCACATTTTGGGTAGGTAAACCTTCTTCCCATTGACAACTTTCTGTCAGAGGGCAACAGATTTTCTTCAGGAATTTGACGGTATTTTGCCCCATCCATTTTCCTTCTATCCTGACAAGAGCTCCAGTCCCTACTGCAGAGAAACTCCCCCATAACAGGATATCACCACTTTCATGCTTTACTGTAGGAATGGTGTTGATGGTGAGCTCTATTGGATTTCCACCAGACATATTGTTTGGGATTGAGGCCAAATATTTTGATTTTAATAATTCAATTCTCATCTGACCTCAGAATCTTCAAGGTGCATTTTGGCAAAGCTCAGATATGACTGGATGTGGCCTTTTATGAGGAATGGCTTTTTTCTTGCAACCCTCCCATAAGCCACATTTGTTGAGAAATTGGGATATGGTTGCAAGGAAAATGTCCAGGATGGAGGGGAGAGGGGCTCCGATGATCTTTGCGGCAGTGTTCACTGTCCGTTGTAGGGTCTTGCGGTCTGCAGCACTGCAGTTCCCATACCAGACAGTGATGCAGGTGGTCAGCACACTCTCAATGGTGCCCCTGTGGAAAGTGGTGAGGATGAGTGGAGAGAGACTTGTGGAGTGGAGGCGCTGTTGTCCCTTCTTGTCGAGAGACGTGACGTTGGTGGTCCAGGTGAGATCCTCTGTGATATGCACCCCCAGTGCTGCCGACTCTCTCCACGGTTGAGCCGTCGATGGTCAGTGGGGGGTGGTCAACAGAGTTTCTCCTGAAGTCCATCACAACCTCTTTTGTCTTACTCACATTGAGGGACAGGTTGTTAGCACCACACCATTCAGCCAGCTGTGCCACTTCCTCTCTGTAGTGCGTTTCATCGTTGTTGCTGATGAGGCCTGCCACAGTTGTGTCATCAGCAAACTTGATGATGTGGTTGGAGCTGGACTTGGCAGTGCAGTCGTGAGTCAGCAGCGTGAAGAGCAGAGGGCTGAGCACACAGCCTTGTGGGGCACCTGTGCTCAGTGTGGTAGTGCTGGAGGTGTTGTGGCCGACACGGACTGACTGAGGTCTTCCGGTTAGAAAGTCCAGGATCCAATTACAGAGGGAGGTGTTAAGGCCCAGCAGGTTTAGTTTGTGGATGAGCTGTTGTGGGATTATTGTGTTGAATGCTGAGCTGAAGTCGATGAACAGCATCCTTACATAAGAGTCTTTCTGTTCCAGGTGAGTAAGAGCTAGGTGGAGAGTGGTGGATATTGCATCGTCCGTGGAACGGTTTGGACGGTATGCAAACTGGAATGGGTCCAGCGTGTTTGGGAGACTGGACTTGATGTGATGCATGACTAACCTCTCAAAGCACTTCATCATGATTGGGGTCAGTGCTATGGGATGATAGTCATTCAGACAGGACACAGGTGACTTCTTTGGTACTGGAATTATGGAGGTGGATTTGAGACACGTGGGGACGACTGCCTGGCTCAGCGAGGTGTTGAAGATGTCTGTTAGGACATCTATCAGCTGTGCAGCACAGTCTTTCAGTACACGTCCACGTATGTTGCCAGGGCCCACAGCCTTTCATGGGTTAATCCTGGATAGGGTCTTCCTTACATCGGCTGGAGAGAGACAGAGTACCTGTTCGTTTGGAGATGTGAGTAGTTTCTGTGCAGGTGTGTCATTCTGTATCTCAAATCGCGAGTAGAAGTGGTTGAGTGCATCTGGTAAGGATGTGCCATCGTCACTGGCCTGTGGCAGGGGCTTGTAGTCAGTGATGGTCTGAATGGCTTGCCACAGGGTCCGAGTGTCTTTACTGTCGCTGAAGTCGTTGTTGATTTTTTTTTAGCATACTGATGTTTTGCCTTCTTGATGCCATGAGACAGATTGGCACTAAACGCCATTGGATCCTCAAACTGTCAGCAAAACCTCGCTGGAAACTTCACCCCGCCTCCATTCAGATTGACACGCCGCGCACAGCCTGGAGACATTAATAAATCTCAGCTTGTTCGCAATGCAAGGGTAAATAAATAACTGATGTTTGAAAAATACAACGTTTTCTTTTCTCAAACACCATGTCTATAAAGGCTAATGTTTTTTGTGTGTTTGAAGAGTGGAGAAGAACATTTGCCGTCTAGTTGTAGCCAATATACTTTTGTACTTTTTAAATATCCTGCGCATATAGCGCCTCATCATTTATATCATGAGATTTGGGCGAAGTGTATTAAACAACAAGAAAAACTAAGCGCCCATATAGCTTCAATAAACATTATAACCTGTAGGCTAAGTTACTGAAAGCGTATTATGTGATGCACTTACTGCCTCAGATACAGCCATTCTACTGACAGACAAAACAGATCTCGCTGGTCAAAAACCTTGTTAAACTCCATTTCACGAGTTCACACTTACATATAATTAGCTGGAGTATAGTAATGCGTATTTGGCATGCTGTCCGGGGAAGGGATCTGAGCTCGGGAATGGCCCGAACCCAGAGTACCCCCCAAAAAGCAATTGAGTGCGGGACAGCCGCCAGACTAATGACCCCCCAAAATACGCACTGAGATCTGGCGGGGGCTGGTTCCGAGAAGTCACCTGTTTGGCAGGCCGGAAGAGCCTACATACTCCGGTGGGAGCGGCTTGTGGATGGAAAAGGTAAGGTTGTCTGGCCAGGAGGCTCTTGCTGGCATCCGACGGGAGTTCAATACTCATGGCATCAAATGGGTGAGCCTTGCTGGTAGTCGAAAGAGAAACATATTTGCTCCACCAGGATCGCTTTTGCAGCATCTGACAGGGAGTTCAATGCTCAGAAAAATTTCAGTTGTCTAAAAGGTTAGATGCTATGAGGATTACTTTGCGTAATTGTTGACAAATCCAATAAGCTGCTTCTGATGACACGTCAGAAAATCTTGGTGCTGCTTTGCATCGGAAAGTTAAGCATACGAGAAATAGAATTGCCAGCATACCCCAAATAAGTGCCATGAATCTGGATGGATAGGTGTAGCTTTGAGAGCTGAGGTGATGTCGACTTTTGCCAGCCAAGTGCATGATTTTATCATACTGATTGCAGGATCAATGTTCTACTACTGAGAGAGAGTGTTCGCCAAGAAGAATCGAGGTGTTTATGCTTGGAAACAGGGAGTTATGCAGAGCTGACAGATCTATTAGAAGGCGTTTCTTACCCAAGAATTTTCCTAGTAGCCACTCCAATGGGCTAATGTGAAACTAAGAACGCGGGGCATCGAAAGGGCTGATCATGAACCCTCATTTAATTCGTGCCGCCTATGGGGGAATCTGAACGGATTATTTCTGTGAAACGACTTAACTCAGAAAAATGGCAACTTTTGATGTCTACATTCAAGGATTTACAATTGCTGTAGCATTTCCGTCGTAAAGAAATGGCCAAATATTAAAGATTAAGTGGACATTTGAATTGAAAGTGGTTTAGCCAAATGACGATTAAAATCGCATAGTGACGTAAAAACGATCATCGGGCCATTGGAGCCCTCTGTAGGCTTTTGAAATAATGAGTAATGTACATTATATTGTTTACAATACGTTAAGTTTTGTTCAACAGAACCATATTGTTACTTGGATTTGGTACTTTATTTGAACCAATTATTATGGCCTCATTTCCATTATATATGTATTTTAGGTAATTTTAAAGGCTATTGTTTGATTAGGCCTATTTTTACTACCATAAAAATAAATAATTATCCGATTAATTATCAGAACGATCAACCGATAACTCTGTTACCAAGTTAATCATTGTGACGGCCTTAGATAAGGGGTCTATAGCCGCACCTGCCAGGGTCTGTGTTCGGATGTTGTGAGCCACTGGAGGTGGCTCCGAGGCAGCAGCATTTGGTGGGAAGGGCAGTGATGTTGCAATGAACAACGAGATGTTTTCTCGTTAAAACGACATCTTCTCTCGTAAAAAGGAGATATGTCGTTAAAACGACATCTTTTCTCGTAATAACGAGATGTTTTCTCATTAAAACAAGATCTTTTCTCGTAATAACGAGATGCTTTCTCGTTAAAACGACATCTTTTCTCGTAATAACGAGATGTTTTCTCATTAAAACAAGATCTTTTCTCGTAATAACGAGATGCTTTCTCGTTAAAACGACATCTTTTCTCATAATAACGAGATGGAACTTTTTTTTTTTTTAGCAGAAGGACAGCATTTAATGAATTTACTTCAAAAAAGTAACATATCAATACATACATTTTTGGTTTTAATAATTGTATTGTGTGGTAACTATATTATAAAAGCAATAAAGTACTCGGGGCTAGCAATGGAATCAATATTGATTCATCAAAAAAGACCTATTAATATTAAGACATAAAATTGGGAAATCAAGATTATCAACCCAGCCCTAGTAAGAATATCATGATTTATTTGATTTGCATTATTAGTGGTGTTTTCTAAATGTTTGTTTTTTAAAGATGTTTTATGTGATGAATGCTAAGGTCTCTGATGTTTCAGATAAACGCTGTAGCAGGTTCTACTCTCCTCCTGAAGATAAAAAGCAGCAGGATAATATCTGCAAAAATAATGTGTGCCGCTGCTCACAGGGTTCGTCTCATCTCCTTTCTTCACTTTGAACATGAACATGTTATATTGGCAGATTAATTTTTCAGTTAAAATTACCACAAGCAGTCAGCGCCGACAGCCTCGTGGTTAGTGCGCCGACATATAATGCAGACATATAGTGTGATTCCCGTCTCATGGTCCTTTGCTGACCCTGTTCCCCTCTCTCTGCCCAATGCTTCCCTGTCTCTCTACTGTCCTATCACATTAAATGCATTAAAAAGTTAATAAATATAACTTAAAAAAAAAAAAATACCACAAGCAATGACTTTACGATTATAGAGTATTTATATGTATAGTATTGCTATATATTGGTATATATTTTTGTATATAGCAAGCTTTAAAAAGCTTTAAAATGATCCCTTGCAACCAAAGTCCCTTTCTATAGTCTTTGCTTGCAACCCATGTCATTTATTTAATATTTTATGAGTGAATGAACCCTTTAATATTACTTCTTTTTTTCAAACATAAATTAGTATGTACATTTTTTTTATACATATAATCTTGGCTTTTTAATCTTTCTGCACAGGTAACTGCTGTGTACGAAAACCAGAAAATATGTCTTCTGGAAAACAGCGGAGGAAACTAGCTGCATGCAATGGAAGACATTATGGTAAATATTTTTTTTGGGGGGGGAGAGGGGCGGCGTGCCTCCGAGGGCAATAAATTGGTCTCATTGGTGTCTTCTTTTCAGCCTTCAAGGTTAAACTGATCAGTGTAAAGAAGTGTCACTACGATCAATACGAAATGAAGATCATCCAGATTATACAAAAGGGTAAGTCATAGCTAACTTCTTTATTTTAATGGATAAGTTGAACTACAGCGAACGAAAAGCAGGCAAATAGTGCCCTGTATGTGTGTGTCTCAATGTTCCCTCTATTTGTTTTTTCTTGAGCAAAACTTTTCTCTATTGGGCAGACATTTTGCCCACCTGAGTAAAATATTGCTTATACAAGACCTGTACAGCATACACACAATTTGTTTTTACAAAATGCAGTTAACTCAATGATGAATTGAATAATGAATTGCACAATCTAAAGTCACAATTATGACTTTTTTTCCCTAGCAATTGCAAAATACAGAGTCCAATTCTGAGGGGAAAAAAGACTGATGATTGTGTGTTATAAAGTCAGAATTGCGAGATATAAACTCACAATTCTGAGAAAAAAAGTCACAATTGCCAGTATATCTCGCAATTCTGATTTTATTTACTATATTTTATTACTGACTTCAGAATTGCGAGTATATTTCTCAGAATTACAACTTTATTTCTGAGAAGAAGTCTGAATTGCAAGATAAAAAGTTACTTTTTTTTATTCAGTGGAAGAAATGGGCATCCATACCTTTTGCATCAATAACCATAACTTTTGCAGCTAAGTGTTTCTTCATTATTGTCCTGCACAACGGCTTGTAGGAATTTTATCCCATTCCTCAGTACAGAACCACTTGTTGGTGGGTTTCCTCCTATGAACTGCTTGCTTCAGGTCCTTCCACAACATTTTAATGGGATTAAGGTCCAGACTTTTGAATCAGCCATTCTAAAAAAGTAACTTTGTTCTTCTTTAAGCATTCTTTGGTAGAACAACATTGTCTTGCTGCATGACCCATTTTCTCTCGAGACTCTGTTCTCAGACAGATGTCCTGACATTTTCCATTAGATTCTGATGGTATAATTCAGAATTCATTGTTCCATCAATGATGGAAAGCCATCCTTTCACAGATATGTAACACAGGATCATTTTTCAGAATAAATGAATGACAAAGTATATATTTTTGTTTACTTTCAGCCAGGACTTGTGTGAAAAATCTGATGATCTTTTGCTTTTGGGTCTATAGGCTTTATATATATATATATATATATATATATATATATATATATTAGTGCTGTCAATCGATAAAAAAAAATTAACTAATTAATCGCACATTTTTCTAAAATTAATCGCGATTAATTCCACCTAACATTAAAGTTTTTAAATATACTTTTATATTGCAATAATTTCGCATTCAATCTTCAAATGTATAATGTACAAACAACATAAAGACAGTATATTTTTAATATTTCTTTAATGGCATCTTTTTTATGATTGAAGGCCAGCATCACTGATATCAATACTACTGATGTCTCTATAAAATTGTTTTTTCCCCTTAATATTTAACCATTGACTGTAACCATTCAGCATTACAGTATAATTGAGAGCTATCAATTTTAACATTTATTAGACTTAACTTCTAATTTAAGTGAACTTAAAACAATCTTCACATGAACCCATTATAATAAATGACATATTTAGCTACCTGCGCCCTTTAGCAGAAATATATGGAAAATGAATAGTTACCAAACACTAAATTCTAAATTAAATGTAGATGAACCCCGTAAAGCTATAAAAGTTATTGATTTCCTCTTTCTTCTTTTGTTCTTGGATTAATAGACATCACAGCAGCTGGTTATTAGCTTATTTGCCTGCTATTGCTTTAAAAGCTGCTACTGCTGCGTGACGTGGATCTTGACATGCATCGTATTTTCTCACAACTCTTTACCTTTTCTGACTCACTTCAGGTCTTAAAGTCTCTACTAATGAGTGGACGAGTTGAATCGGGAGTGTTATATAAGGGAGAGAGTGCTGGGGTGCCTCAGGACAGTTTTTAAAACCATTTCAGAGACATGTTCTTAAATGTGGCGCATATATAACATATTGCTTGCATGCACACAGTTTTAAGGCAGCTTTAATCGCCTTTTTGGTAACTTCATGCCTTAACTGACGGCATAACTAGGACATTGCATGCACGTGGTTTCTTTCACTGTTTGATATTGAATGATACAGGCTACAGCGCGTGCCGGCACCTTTGTGCGTGTATTTGAAGAGCGCGCCCTACGAGCACAGTATCTTTTCCGCGCTCGTTTGACTCGCGCCTGGTGCGGAGGCGAACTTAGAGCACGTCCGAAACGTCTCCCGTTTGATGTGGTCATAAAGACGTTCTGCATCTAAATAAACGCAATCCTTTTCAAGAAAAAAGAGACACAGGCAGCAGTTGTGAATGGGGTGGCCAACCCTAGCCCCGCCCCTGCGTTAATTGCGTTCGATATTTTTAACGCGTTAATCAGAAAAAATTAATCGCATTCGTTAACGCGCTAATTTTGACACCACTAATATATATATATATATATATATATATATATATATCACACTCGTAGACGTGAGATATTGCTGTATATTGGCATATTGCTGTATTGATTCGGCTGTATGTAATCACAGCGTGCCGATATACAGCCATATCTCACGTCTACGAGTGTGATATTGCATTTATACAACAGTTCGACAGCACGAGTGTGTAAACAAATTAGAAACAACAACGGAGTGTCTTTAAAAGCCCTCTTTTTTGAAGAACTAATTCCTTCCACCACGGATTCAAATCTAAAGTTGACAGTTTAACAGCTGAGCCCAAGCCTCCATTACTAATTTGAAAACGTCACTTTAGAACTAGTAACGAAGGAACTTTGAGTTGCTTCATTGAAAGCTTATTGTATTACTGTAGTAAAAGCTTGCTGTATTATGTAAAGTATTATGAGAGAGAGATGGACTGAGCGACTGTGATTACCTGCATCTGATACAGCATCTCAGTCTCCTATTCACAATTAAACGTAAATTTGAATGTCCACTGAGGAAAGCGTTATCTTTGTCGTAACGTCAATATCCTTTCATCTGTTAAGGGTGATTTCAGACAGTGCTGCTCAGTGCATTTGTTAGCCGCCTCAAGCTGTTGTTGAAAGTAAAAATAACTTCCGTTTAGAAAAGCATTTATTTTTCAATGTAAAAGTCTTTACTAAAGTGCTGACTCAGAAAAACAGTCGTCGCCATCTAATGGCGGAACAATGTAACTAAAATCACCATGACGAACACAAGCACCATTTCTCAGTATTAAACACTATTATTAAATACTATTATTATTTATAGAACATATTATGTATTGAATAATAATATTTAATAAACAACAGCCATTATAAAAGTTGCTAGGCAATTCAGTCAACCGTACAAAGGCAGCGCCATATACAGCATTGAATTTACATAAAGATAAGATTTTGCCAAAACTATTTGCTCTGGAACAAATAATAGTTTAATGAGACCAAAGACTGACCGTTAGATTTACCCAAAACAAATTGTATCTCATTTTTAACCACTATAGAGACATCAGAGCCAGCGGTAAATTACAGAAGATCTGGCCGAGGTGAAGCTGCTCTCGGTGGGTGTAATGAGCGCTGAATGTCCGCTGAACCGCTGGAGCTCACGCCTCCGAAAACGTCAAAGCAAATTTTCAAGTAGACATTATCTTTATTAACAAACCGCATATTTGAATACCAAAGCAAGCTCATTCTCGTCTAAAAAACTCTTAAAACTGCATTTCGCGACACAAAACAGTATTATTTTTAAAATTATAATGGATTTGGGCGTCCGCCATGACACTCGCTGTGAGAAATATGGCAACTTCAGCAAGCGGAGTGATACAAGCGGCAAAGAGGTTGGAGGAGCTCTGTTGGACTCTAATATCGCACTCCTATCAGCCAATCAGATTCAAGAACCAGAAAGAACTGTTTTTTTTTTATTTATATATATATATATATATATATATATATATATATATATGGTGTTCAGTGGTGTTCTTCAAGTGAGGCAAAGTCCTCACATTTATGTTTTTTTGTTTTTAATTAAATGTAAATTCATGTCCAAGTCAAATTTTCTTGGTTAAATAAACATTAATTTATAATTACCGGAACTTACTTTTATAATAACAAAAAATATGATGATATTGGAATAATTAAAATTTTCTATGCTCACCCAGGATGATCAAAGATGAGTAAAAACTCAAATATTGTGAAATGTTATTACTATTTAAAATAACTCTATTTTATATCTCTGTATTTTTATATTTCTATTTTTATATATACTTTAAAATGTAATTTATTCCTGTGATGCAATGCAGTCTTCAGTGTCACATGATTTGCAGCTCAAGATACATTTTTTTCTTATTATTAACATTGAAAAAAGTTGTGCTGCTTAATATTTTTGTGGAAACCTCAATACACTACCATTCAAAAGTTAGAAGCAAGTAAGATTAAAAAAAAAAAAAGAATTCATCCCTTTCATTCAGCAAGGACACACTGAATTTATCAAGTATTAATAAGAAGAAGAACCATTGTTAATAATTGAGCAGCAAATGAGCGTATTAGAATGAATTGTTGAAGGATCGTGTGACACTGAAAACAAGAGTAACGATGCTGAAAATTATGCTTTAAAGACGGCCCTTTAAGGGACATGGTGGTGGGAAAAATTTGTTCTCTCACAAAGATATTTGCGTTCCCTCGCAAAGATGCGTTCCCTCGCAAAGATATTTGCGTTCTCTCACAAAACCAGTTGAGTTCGGACAAACTCTTCCTTTACTTTACAGCTTGCAGTGGTTCATACAGCTCCATATGTTCACAATGGAGCAGTCGAGTTTTATATATAAAATATATATATATAAATATTTTTTCCTCCCACCACCATGTCCCTTAAAGGGCTCCGTAGTGTTCAATATAATTCATCTTGCAGGTATATTTAAATAAGTGTGACTATGCTGGCTCTGGCTAATACCACGTTTATGTGTTTGTTTATGCAGGGTCAGAAGTTGGTTTGAAAAAAAATGACAAGAGGATGTTTCTCTCTCATGCGAGCTGTAGGACAGGGCTTGGTTTGAGAGAGGGTCAGGACTATCTGATCACTGGGCGGATTGCTGATGTTTGGCATTCAGAGTGAGTAGCATAATAGCACTGAACATGCAAAAAGGAAGGTTTTTTTTCTTTCTTTTTTTTGCACAAATCATGTGCGTTTTCTCTCTCAGGAACCTGTATATGCTGAGTAAGGACACGTGGGTCGAGCGTTGGCCGGCTGAGTCTGAATGTAGGCGTGGATCCGCTCTGAAGGTGAAATGTGCTGAGCTGAAGAGCTTCCCAGCAGCACTGACAAAGTGTCGCTGTCAGATTTGAGAGACGCCTCACAAACGATATTCTCTAAACACTCTAATGACAATACTGTAAATTGTCATTCTGTCTTGTTTCAATATATCACTGAACTTTTCTAGCTAGTTTAAAAACAATAATGCAAACAAAACAGACAGTCATTTAATTGTGTAGGCCGTCTGTATCAAAAACAAACCTCAGTACTTTAAAGATCATATTATACTGCATATCATTAATAAAAATATTATAGTACTACGCTGTTATGTTGTATATATTAAATGAATCACAAGACCTGAAACAGACCTTTTCAACTGAATACAAAATGTAGTTCAGAGGTATGTTACCAGTTTTTGGGCCTGTTTTATCAAATTGTTCCTGTATGCATTGTAATCTACCGCCACAAGAGGGTACAATTTATCAAGAATTTTATTGCCTTTCCAGCATGTTAAAACAATTAGACATATATTAAGATTTAAATGTTTTTTTCATAACATTTGAGAATGCTCTCCAGTTTCCTTATATACACATGCAATCTAGACATAAGAGATTGTGTTTGTACGCAAATGTGTGTAGGTGTGTGTGAAAGACCCTGAGAGCTTAATGTCTAGTCATAACACACAGGAAGCAAGAAACAGTGCTCTCCCCGCCAGCTCGTACTGAAGGGCACTGCCACAGAGGCCTCCTGTTTAGATTGTCTGCTCTGTTTTATGATATTTACTGTAACAGTATGTCCTCATTCACTGGCTCAAACTGCTGTAGTGCTATTAAAAAGCCACAGCCATTACAAACCAGGCACGAGGCCAAAGAGACAATTACTGCCAACATTACACACACATTCTCCTCCCTCCCTCGTCTCATGCGCCCCTTCATCTCCACTCACCTGCCAGCCTTCAAAGTACCAACAGGTGTGCAGTTCAAAGATAACCTGTGCGGTTAAACCAAACCTGGTTTATCTAAGATAGACCAGTTATGCATGACTGTACTGATAAAAAAAGCAATGAATTATATAAAAATATTAGTGATGTTGGGGAGAGAGTATTTCCCAGCACATATACTGTATGACTGGTTTTTGTCAGGTATTGAAAGACAAGCCTGATTTACTGTCTTTCACCCTCATATGTACCTAAAATGTTCAACACTGATCATTAGAATAGTTTAATTCTTCTTCAGAGTGATAGAGACAGACTTTTTTATTTTCATACCATTGTAACAGGCTGTTACTGTTAGTCATTCCATCTCACACTCACAAGCACAGACTTGCGCTCTCAGCGCTCAATCTCAACATAAATACACTCAACACTGTCATTACTGCACTTTGGCTTTTGTGGATTCTCTGATCTTACAGATCTTAGAGGTTCATGCTTGTTATACACCAAAATATATTTTATATATATTTTTTTTTTTTCACTAGATACAGTATGCTTATTAAAAATATACAGTAAAAGATAAAAAAAAATTATAGTCTATATATAATCTGTTATATATTTAATATATTATATCTGGCAAATTAATTTTATGTCATCTGACAATATTTGAGTAAGTCAACATTCTTTATATTTTACTGCATTTTATCTTTTATATATTGTATATATTCAAAATTATATTTTTACAGCGATTTGACAATGTATGTAAGCCTACATTCTTTATATTTCTTTATACTCTGTATATATACTATGTATATTTTATACATTTTTGTATATTTTATCATTTTTATTTATTTTTTTTTTTTTTTTGTGTGTTCTAATTTTATGATGTTTGTGTTGGCCTACATCTCAGTATTTAATCAAAATGGCATAAAGGATAAATTTATAAATTTAAAATGTTTTTTTTTTTTAAGATTGACCAAACAACCATTTTTATAAAGTAGCTATGCAAAATGTTTAAAGCAAGACATTAAATACATAAAATAAGATTTTTATGCTCCAGTATAACAATAAATGGTAATAAACAATAATCACTTAAATATATTTTTTCTACTATGATTTTAAAGTGCATAGGGATTTCCACGAACATTTCTAAGTGATGCTGCAAGTATATCATTGAATCTTGAGTTGAATGAGTTTTGAACATTCATTGAAATGGACTGTTAAGAGATGCTATTAATATATTTAACGCTGAATGGCCTTCACACTCGCATACTGCACTCACAAGTCACGGAAAAAGGTGTTTTAAAATATCATCACAAACAAAACATATAGAATCTTTTATAAATGATCAATACGTCGCCCACACGTACTGTGAGAAAGATCATTTTGACGTATATATGCTCATCAGTGCACCTGTCTTTAGAAAGCAATGTTTGTACCGCCATCACAACTTTTTTCTTTCCTTTTTCACACGTACGCACTTTATTTTTAACCGCTCTCATAAAAGCTTGGGCTAGGCAGTGAAATCTTTTTGATCTATTATTGTGGGCAGATCTGACCAGGCTTCAAATGAAGCAGCTCAAAAAGCCCACCTGCACAGGTGTGTGGCCATGTGCGTGTGTTTGTCTGTGTATTTAAGCCCGTCGTCATCAGCTGACTGCGAGTACCCTTTCTTTAGGATCCACATGCTGCATTTTTGAAATGCTACTAATAAGATGAATCACTCCCTAATGAGGGGTTTTCTCTGCGCTGATGATGTCACCTAGCTGTAGTTATCGCTCCCACACACACACACACACACACACACACCGTTAACACTAAAGTGAGAACAATACAGTCGCTTCCCGCCAACAGAGCTTCATCTTAACGTCGGGGGAAGACTGGAAGCATTGTGTGATCAGACAAAAATGACCTCATTATTCCAGTGAGTAACACTGTGCTTTCACGCCTTTCTCTTTCCTCTCTGTAAGACACTGCGGATGAGCGATACAACTCAGACAATAATCTTCGCAAAGCCCCTGCGCTCGTGACCGCGTTGCTAATTGCGCTAATCTTGCGTGCAAAAACCCCCCCAAAACAACCCAGACAAATCGTGAATTGTGGTCTAAAAGCACCTTTCATTGGCAATAATGCATTGCACTGGAGCATGTACTGTAGAGTTTGTTTTCTGAGAACAATGGCATTCATCCTAATGGGAGCAGAAAACAGGTGTGGCTTCAAAACAGATGCAAGGGCTTGTCAATAAATTGAGGAAATTATTTATGCCAGAGTATAGTTCACCCAAAAGTCTTTCCCTCCATTTTTGGATGAACTCTTGAAACAAACCTCTAAATATAGATTAGAAGAATGAACAAGTGTGTGTTTGGTGCTCGTTTCCTCAGAGTCTTTTGCAGGTGCTTGTCATACGGCTGCCGCTGATCTCACACACCAGCTGCTTACTGACCCATCCATCAACACAGAGTCCTGTTTACCCAAATACCTTCATCACTGTCACTCAGAGGAAGAGGGAAGAGGAAGGAGAGAGGAAGATGTGGGCCACTCAGCAGTGCTCGGCACATCTGCTCAATGATAAACAGACCAATGCCACAACAACCACTAATCTTACACACAAGATCAAGGACACGGGAAAAAAATACAACGGCAGACAGAGAGCAAGGGGAAGCAATGAAAGAAAGAGCCTTTGTTTTAGCATATAAAGAAGCTGAAAAGCATAGGAGATAAGGAATCAAAATGGAAAACAGGAAAGCACTTATCTATGTGCTTCAGCTTTATCTATAAAACTTCTCATAGATTAGCCTGATGTATAATCTGTGCCTGTCTCCTCCCTAAAATAACCATACATGGTGCTTACAACGCTTAGTTTTAATATGCACAACCTCGTCTGCATATAAATTCCAAATGGATATTCCCAGCCATGTCATTTATAGGTTACAATTCAATATAGCCGATAGAAAATGGGCATTCACGTGTCTACGCAATTTTCTGGATGAGAATATGCATATGGAAATAATGTGCAGATGAGGTTATTCATTATGAAAACAGGCATTGTAAGCTCCATAGATGGTTATTTTGGTGAGGAGGCGGGGTGGGGATTCAAGTACGAGCAATTTTTTTTTGTTTAAAACTACTTCAAAGGAAATGTGACTCTAGCATGCAAAATTAGCATGCTTAAGTGTAATGAGTTGTTTAAGGTTGTTCAGAGGGATTCCCTGGTGTTGACGCCTATCTTCATTGCCAATTTCTTGTCTAAAACTATTTTTAGGGTCTGTTCATATAAACTCTCCTTGTCCAGTTGATGAAGTGGAACACACTTCAAAATGGCGGTAGGGATTCCCTGATGGGAAGTGACAGGAAGTTTGCGAGAGCGTGTCTTAAAGTGAAGTGGAACTCACCCATGATGGTTTCACAAGTCGGCGACTTTTCTGGACCATTTTACAGTGGATAATGAAGCTGAAGAAATAGAACAACATTAACAAATTATTGGAGACGTAACAACAACAGACGCCCATGTTGTTGAGCGCGTGTGTGAGTGGATTAAGAGATACTCTAGAAATAAAGATTAAAATACCATTTTAATTCTTATAACTTTGGGAGAGAAATAGCAAAGGCACTTGATAATGATGAAACTTTCTAGTGCAAATGTGTTGAATTTATTTGGTAAATATCTTTTGCATTTTATTATATTTTTCTGTGAAATTCTATATTTATACCCAATAAATCTTCCACACCTAGAAAATTTTCCTGGTTTACAGGAAAATTAGGGTAAAGTTTATTTCAGTATACTTGTATCAGTATGCTAATGTATATGTACAGTGTGCGTGATGTAATTCAATTCTTGGCATCAACATAGTTGCACGCAGACTGATTTTTCTAAATATAATACAAGTTATGTCATGAAACCCTAGATGGTGCAGGCCGATAGGTTCTAACTCGATCTGACATAATGACATCATTATTCACATGGCACAGCTGATTGGTTCCTTTCGCATCAGCAGCCAGTGAAGGGGGGGGGGGGGGTGATTTCATGTACGCTATATATGGGGGTTCTCCTTCACTTAATCTCAGCCTCAGACATCACGCCCACGTTGGCTAAATGTCTGATGCATATGGCACACAAAAGTGGAAACACTTCAGGAGTTTCGAAGTTGTCGTCGGATTGGTTGAATTATACAGTATTTCTGGGAGACGTGTGTGTCACATTCTTTAATGTTCCACCTAGAAACAAAGATGCCGTGGCGCCAAACCCCCTCACGAAAGAAGAAAGCCATCGTGTTTACAACTGTGATGACAGACACTTATCAGGATCAAATAAACGCTGGATTTTCAAAAGTATGTGAAATATTTAAAGTTTGCGGCATAGAATCTTTAAAATACTTCCGCGAGCTTTACACACCGGTCTGTTATTGTGGTGACATTTCCACACCCCCAAACGTGACGCTGAACGAAACAAGGCGGGCCTTGGCCAATAAAACCTGCCATAGATTCCAGACCTTCAGCCGTCAGTCTGAAGGTCTGGCTACGCGAGACTATCTTTCACGAAAGTGATGGCAATTTTTGGTCTAAAACTATTTGGAAGGAAATGTGAGTGGTGCAAAACTATCAGTTAGCATACAAGTGTAATATGCTCAACATTAAAATGTTTGGCTAGTGCTTGCTGTAGCAGTTGCAGTGTGTCAGAAACCCTCCGCCTTCCCCAGCTCCACTTGTATAGATCTACTATGGGGTGATATCATGTATGTTAAATATGGGGGTTATTTCATATATTATTTGTGCAGGGCCAGTATTTCCTACATGCTCACAGCAGGATGTCTTGACAGTAGCAAGTCTCGGTACTCGCTCTGCCACAGCAGCACCAAGGTAGCATATTTATTTTGCCAAGACCAAACACATTAACATTGCCATGAATATTACCATGTTAAACTCTCCAAGAGTTGTCATGACAGAATTGTGCATACTTTGTATGCTCAGCTCACACACGAACCTTGAAGCCTGTGTTCGTGTACGCTATCAAATGGAGTACACAATGAAAGTCTAGATGTATAGTTTGGGCTTAGGGGTTTGTTCAAATCCCTAACTCTAAATATGCACCATTACCAAGTACCACTAATGACTTAACATACTTAGGTCAATAACTGTGCATGTGCAAACGCTGTAAGATAAAGACTTGGCCTTGCACAATGCAGATAAATTTGTACTACGCTGTTTCCGAGAGCAAGAGCATTCCACACTGCAATACACACATGTAAGCATGTTCCTGCTTGAGTGTGTCAGATCATAGATATCAAAACAAAGCTTTATTTTCATGCTGATTGCAGCAGGTCTCAATAGCCCTGCAACATCATCGGTCTTGACCTCTTTGGCTGCGCTCACATGCAAACTGCATCCTCACCGTGCAGATGTTGTTTGACATATGACAGTAGTATCTATGAGTAAACTCTGGCATATTTAAGCATATTCGTGCATTATCTAGGATAAGCCTTTGGTTGGCTACCATCCAAATGCTCCTGCAACAACGCACAATAGGTTTTGGTTAGCAGCCAAACAAGGCTTACTCTGAGTTTAGGCTTTGATGTCCTCTCTGACCTACCTACTAATGCAAAACAGGGTTGGGGAAGCTCCTTTTGAAACTTGAGCTTGTTTAGCTGCAAGCTACTTCAAGATTATGCTGCACAGGAACTCAAAATTAATTGGTAATTTTTGTTTTATTGTATTTTTCGGTGAAATTTCATATTTACCTTTGAAATTTTAGTTGTCCATGACTTTAAGTCAGGTTTCTTAAAGCTACTTGAGTGCAATATTATTTTTTATTATTATATTCTATTATAGCTTGAATTAGCCTTTTCAGTTTTAATTTTAATTTTAGAAATTTAATGTGCTTTTGTCATTTTTACTAGTTTTTGTTTTGTTTTTTAAATTATTTTTAGTTCTATTTTTAAACTAAAGGCAAATTTTCATTTAAGTTTTTTACATTTTTCATCTAATATTTGTTTTATTTTATTTGAGGTTTAATTTTTAAGTCAATTAACGAAAATTATTTGTATTGTTATTTATTTTTTAATAACAGTTTGAGAGAGAGAATGTTTTGAGATATTTTGATTCAAGTCAATTTGAAGGTCTTTATGTATCCAATTTTCCACTTCCATAATGTGATATATTTCTAACTAAAACAGAATACTCAAGGAGAATAAATGTCAGACTAAATTATATCCATTTAGAACTAATTAAATTAAAAGATCAGAGTTACATACAAGAATAGAAACTGAATGTGAGTTTTTTTAAAGGGAGTGGTAGCCTATGTAACCATTTTGCTATTGGTTAGCTTTACTAGCAAGATGATAAATTTTGCTGAAACATTACAAAATTATTTTTGGAAATAAACCAGGAACATCTATTAAGAGAGCAAATTAAGTCCATTTGGACTTCATGTTGATTTCAATATGTCTTGATTAGCTGTAAGGCTGTTAGCATAATGCACTGTGACATAAAGCATAACAGCAATGGAGAGTTTTGTCATGCTACACCGCTACAGTACATGTTGGAAAAAAGTAGCTTGTTACAGGAAAATCGATGCTATTTTGAGAATAGCTGAGCTAATGTCACGCTACTGACAAGTTAAGTTAGAAGCACCGCTACATACAGCAAGGATGCTAGTTAATATTTCGTAAAGACATTTTTGATACGACTCACACGCGCTGCAAAGAACACACCTTCCAGGTACAGCAAACATGCTCACCACACCTTTCTTTCCTTCTTTTTTTCTTCCATCTTAGGGTCTCCTTATTAAATGGCTTACAGGGATGAGATGAGACATGCACAAACACAAATACACACAGTCTACGTATGATAAGAAAATACGCAAAGCCAGTAATTGGAGGATGGTGAGAGAAGTCTAGTCTGTGTCTCTTTGTGTAAACTGTCTGGACTGCTCCTGGGAATTTCCCTTTTTTTTTTTTTCTCCTTGCTCAAGCATTGCAACACACTGTTATTCTTGTGAGGGCTTGAGGGCTTGTCTCTGGTGGCAGAGGTCTTGGTCTGTTAATTCCTCTGGACACACTGAAACTCTGCAGGAGCCAGAGACACTGGGGATGATGAACAGTGCAGGAATTGAGAGAGACGGTAGAGGAGAGACAGAGCAGAGGGTTTTTCCTCCCTCATCAATAATACTTTTGTACGTACATTTATATATTTTTTTTGTCCACTCATGAGTGCTGCAGAGCAAACCAAAATAACTGATGCTGTCATTCCACTGCCAAGCTCCATTACAGATTAACATTTTTTGGTCCCACTGTTCTGGCACCGATGCTGCATGGCATTTCAAGACACGTTATTTCTCACTTGCTCAACTTTCACTCGCTTTCATAAGAGCAAATACTTTGGGACACCAAATTCTTCATTCTTATTCATGCCTCCACATTTTCAAAGTTGGCACAACATGCTCAAATGTGAGACAAATGAGAACAAATAGCATCTGTAAAGAGCAAATGTCATGCAACACAATGTCATGGTTATTCGTAACAATTTTACATTTTGGCAAACTGAATAATTTGTATGAATTAGTACATTTTCAAACCATCATTTCTACCACAAAAGACTGCTTTGTAAGTAATCTTCCTGGTTTATCGCAATTCCTCAGAATATCAAATAACTCAGAAAAACTTTATGATATAACAGAAACTATAGACTCTCTCTTTTCTAGCGTTTTTAGATACAGTTGCTCCTTTACGCTTAAGGAAGATTAAGGCCCCGTTTACACTAGTGCGTTTTCGTTTTAAAACGGCGTTTTAGAATGAAAACGATCCTCGTCTACACTGGTGTTTCCGCTGCGTTTCAGAAACGATCTCCGTCTGCACTACACAACCGAAAACGCTTGTCACATGACCACTCATGCAGGTACAACCATAGATATGTATAGGTAGATTCCCTATTATTTAGATGGCGGACGCATCTACGAGCTTGGAGCGGTCGAATGAGGCATCTACCTTTACATATCTATGGGTACAACAATGAGCATGATGTTATTGTTTACACGGTCGTCAAGGATACGCAGTGCGAATGTGGGCAGCCATGCCAAAAGTCTCCATTTTTGTCCGTTTACACTGAAACACAACCCCGGAGTTTTCAAACTAAAACGGGGTCTGCAGCGTTTTCAAAAGTCTCCGTTTTCGACCTCGAAAACGCCGGAGTAGTGTAAACAACAGGCATAACCGTAGCAAAAGTTACGCGTTTTAAAACGAAAATGCACTAGTGTAAATGGGGCCTAAGGCTAACAGTTTGACACCGTGGCATAATGAGCACACTCGCGCCCTAAAGAGAGCAGCCCAGAAAATGGAGCGCAGCTGGAGGAAAACAAAACTAGAGGTATTTCGTATTGCATGGCGGGAAAGTACCCTATCCTACAGAAAAGCATTAAAAACTGCTAGATCTGATTACTTTTCGTCTCTTTTAGAAGAAAACAAACATAACCCCAGGTATTTATTCAATACAGTGGATAAATTAACGATCTTGGCGCTGCGTTCGACACTATCGACCACAACATTCTTTTGAATAGACTATAAAACTTTGTTGGCATTAGTGAAAGTGCATTAGCATGGTTCAAATCGTACTTATCTGACTGCCATCAGTTCGTAGCAGTGAATGAAGAGGTATCATATCGATCACAAGTGCAGTATGGAGTACCTCAAGGCTCAGTACTAGGGCCGTTACTTTTCACGCTTTACATGTTACCCTTGGGAGATATCATCAGGGATCACAGTGTTAGCTTTCACTGTTATGCTGATGATACTCAGCTCTATATTTCTTTGCAGCCTGGTGAAACACCAAATTGAGAAACTAATGGAATGCATAGTCGATATAAAAAACTGGATGACGAGTAATTTCTTACTGCTAAATTCTGAAAAAATAGGTGTTAATTATCAGACCCAAAACCTTTGCATGTAACAACCTAGAACACTGTCTAAAACTTGATGGCTGCTCTGTCAATTCTTCGTCATCAGTTAGAAAGATAGGCGTGCTATTTGATAGCAATCTCTCCTTCGAAAGCCACGTTTCTAGCATTTATAAAACTGCATTTTTCCATCTCAAAAATATATCTAAATTGCAACCTATGCTCTCAATGTCAAATGCAGAAACGTTTATTCATGCGTTCATGACCTCGAGGCTAGATTATTGTTCTGCACACTTAATAAACAATCTCCAGCTGGTTCAAAATGCAGCAGCTAGAGTTCTTACAAGAACCAGGAAGTATGACCACATTAGTCCGGTTCTGTCAACACTGCACTGGCTCCCTATTAAACTTCATATAGATTTTAAAATCTTGCTAATTACTTATAAAGCCCTGAATGGTTTAGCACCTCAATACTTGAGCGAGCTCTTATCGCATTATAATCCTCCATGTCCGCTGCGTTCTCTTAAACTCTGGCCATTTGATAATACCTAGAATATCAAAATCAACTGCGGGCGGCAGATCCTTTTCCTATTTAGCGCCCAAACTCTGGAATAATCTACCTAACACTGTTCGGGAGGCAGACACACTCTGTCTGTTTAAATCTATATTAAAAACCCATCTCTTTAACTTGTCTTACACATAACACACTAACACATTTCTATTATTCAAATCCATTAAAGGATTGTTAGGGTGCATTAATTAGGTCAACCGGAACCGGGAACACTTCCCATAACCCTCAATGTAATTGTTACATCGTAAGAAGAATGGCATCTACGCTAATATTAGTCTGTTTCTTTCTTATTCCGAGATCACTGTATAGCCACCAGATCCAGTCTGTATCCAGATCAGGTGGTCATGGCAGTCACCCGGATCCTGTTGGTATCCAGCCCGGATGGTGGATCAGCACCTAGAGATGACCTCTACAGCCCTGAATGTCAGCGGAGATCAGGAAAACTAGATAAGCCCCAGAAACAGATCCCCAGTGAAGACCTTGTCTCCTAGACAGCCACTGGGACAAGACCTCGGGAACCAGATGAGTCCTCAGCACGAACTGCTGGTTCGTCTGGCCAGAGGAGAACTGGCCCCCGACTGAAACTGGTTTCTCCCAAGGTTTTTTCTCCATTCTGTCACCGATGGAGTTTTGGTTCCTTGCCGCTGTCGCCTCTGGCTTGCTTAGTTGGGGACACTTCATTTCTAGCGATTTATGAGCACAATTTAAGTCGACTTGATTGCACAGTTGTGGGAATAAATTAAATCGTTGCCACAATTTATCTAAAATGTAGCCATAAATTAATAAGTGGGGCTCTGTACAAAATCATATTGTCTAAAATTGGCATGTTTCATATAGCTTCAGAAAACTTGTAGTGCAATAGTTTTTGATGTTGTTGTTAATTTTTAAAACATCTTCTACAAATATTTTTTCAAATATTTTGAAATAAAAATGTCAAGTGGTGTAATCATTACATTTCAAAATGTTAACCTTTTTTATTCAAATACAATGAATCCGAATATGGGTGGTATGAATGAAATTTGTATGTACTACATTTGTGATATTGTTTCTATCACATGACCTACGAGCGTCAGTCACACCAATTCACTGCCATTAATAAATCTTCTCCTGTTGTTTCATGGGATAGTAAAGTGTCCATCGAATACACCAGTAGTAGTAGGTCATCCAGGTACTTTCTGCCAACTGTTTTTTCGTACTATGAATTCAGACAAACTACTCCTTTAGTGTACTTTTTTCCACATACTATATAATTGGGAGGTACTCACTTCTATTTGGCAGACAAAATTTTTTCCATATGTTATTATTCTAAATTTACAGAAAGTATCATACTTAAACTATAAATTGCTTTGATTAAATTCTCCTTTTGCATTCCACAGAAGAAACAAATTCAGGTTTGGAATGACATCAGAGTGAATAAATGACGACAGAATTTTCATTTCCGAACTATTCCTTAAAAGTCCCTCAAGTCAAGAGCTTGACCAGCTAGCAAGCGTGCAGTGTTTGTACATGATAGAAGTTCAACTTATTATTCTCATGCTTGGATGGATGGGAAGGAGAGCAAACGTTTTTGGTTTTGGCAGGAATCCCAGCTTGGCATGGACTACCGGTGCTCGAGGTATGTGTGGGTATCCGTGTGTCCAAGTGTGTCCGACTTACAGAAAAGGTACAAGTATGCATCTCTGTGCTCCATGGAGGTTTCCCACACAAATCATTACTGGTAGATGTGGTTGCGCCGTGACTCATTCTCTTTGGCAAGGCAGCTTCTCAGGGGACTTCAACTCCCATAGTCCCTTCTTTCTCTGCCTATTTTTACCACAGCTATAAAAAAATGTCCCCTCATTTGCTTTTCCTTTTTCCTCCATATCTAACCATCACTTGATAGCCATCCATATCAAAATGTCTTTCTGTATCAGCCCTTTCAGTTCAGCTCGTCTGACCTCATACCCCTTCCCCCCTCTGACTTCATTGAAATGTCAGTCATGAACTATATAGACGCTGGATTTTCAGATTCTTCACCTGCTGAAGCTTTGGTGTGTGTGCGTGGGTCCTCACACATTCCTCTCCATCTTACGGCTAAAGCCAGGGTCAGGAATGCAACTCATGCTTGTCACACACACACACACACACACACACACACGCACACTCATATGAAATTAAACAAGAACATGCACAACCAGAATGCATTGTTATAAAACTAATTTCCAGTCTTTGGTATGTGCGGAATGGAGGAAAGCTTCCAGAGAATTCCGTTATTCACTTTTACCGCACCAAACCCAATTTGGAAAGTAGTGTGTGTGCCGTGTCTATTTTATCAGCTATTGTTTCAACTCTAGGACAATGTGCTCACCTCCTGCAGTCTGCTGTCTTCACCTTCTCCTTTTTTTTTCTTGTAGTCTATTCAGTGTTGCTTTTTTCCAATCATTTCTCCTCAATAGTTGTCAGTCTGTGATGCTTCCTGTCTCAGTGGGGCTAATTAAGGATTCACCCATCTAAAACTGAGGAGAACACTGGCTTCAGCAGACCCTGAAACTCACTCACCCCTTTTTCTCCTGTTAGACATTAGTCTGACAGAACATTGCTAATGTAAACACAGTCTGAATCTGAACAAAATGTGTTAACTATTAACTTTATAATAGCTCTGAGGAAAACACCTTGCTATCCCTTACAAAAATTAACCATGGTTTTATTGTAGTAAAAAATGTAGGGTTTTTTTGGCGTATTGATTACCATTTGTATAACCAAATATTTACTACAAATACCATGGTTAAATGGTTAGTTTAGCAAATCCATGGTTAATTTGTGGTTCCCATGATTTAACTACAGTATAACCATTATTTTTTGGTTTTATTTGTAGTAAAACCATGGTTATTTTTCGTAAGGGTAACTCACCTCCAGAGTCGGAGTATAAAGCGAAATACACTATATTGCCAAAAGTATTGGGTCACCCCCTTCTAATGAACAGGTTTGACTACTTTAGTAATTTCCATGAGTATAAATCTTAATGTTTAAGCAAATAATGATATTCTAGGGAATTGTGTGCTTCTAATTTTATAGCAACAGTTTGGACAGGACCCTTTTCTATTCTAACATAACGTATAAGGCAAGGTTCAAAAAGAAAATTATTGATTCAGTCAGTGTGGAAAAACTTGACTGGTCTGCATAAAACCAAGTCCTAATCCCAGTTTAACACCTCTGGTGTGACTGTAAATGCAGATCTTGAGCCAAAAACTCATCACCAAACACCAATGACTTGTACATATGGGTACAGTCATTTTAGACACTTCCAAAACTGTTGCAACAGAGATGGAAATACATTTTTAAATACATGAATTATGTTCCCATCGTTGTTGCCACAGATTTGGAAGTGCATTTTTCTGTTCTAAAGAAGGGGTGTCCCAATACTTTTGTCTATATAGTGTATGTACAAGTCATTGGTGTTTGGTGATGAGTTTTTAGCTCAAGGTCTGCAGTCACACCAGAGCCAGTGTTAAACTGGGATTAGGACTTGGTTTTATGCAGACCAGTCAAGTTTTTCCACACTGACTGAATCAATAATTTTCTTTTTGAACCATTGCCTCATACACAGAGGCATTGTCATGTTAGAATAGAAAAGGGTCCTGTCCAAACTGTTGCTATAAAATTAGAAGCACACAATTCCCTAGAATATCATTATATGCTTAAACATTAGGATTTATACTCATGGAAATTACTAAAGTAGTCAAACCTGTTCATTAGAAGGGGGCGACCCAATACTTGCTATTTTAATACACGCGACGCATTTTTGCATCAGAATTTCACGTCCTCGCTTGTCAAATCTTGAGGAAATTTGGAGCAAAGTGGAAATAATTTCTGTCTCCATACGTTTAGCAAGGTGAAACATCAAATTTCTAGTGGTAGATCATTTCTGAACAAATTTATAAACAAACACGGAGTTTTCAAATTCCTTGAGTGACTGATGTCGCTTGTAGTCACCTACTGACGTAACCCGCAGAAGGGTCACTGAATGAATCTTTTTTCGAGATTCGAGTCACTGAGATGAATCAAATCACTGCAGTTTTCACATTCACTGACGCGGTGACTTGAAAGGCTCGCGGTTAGCAGAGATTAGCTCGTCCTGAGGGGGCGCGCGGCTCGTTGAGTTTAAGATGAGGAGATGAGAGAAGCTGCAGTTCATTCACTGTCAGATCCTTTCCACGCCGCGAGACTTGCTCAAGTTTGAACCAAACCACTTTTATGTGAGGACACAGAAAAATGGACTAAAATGGACTGTTTTTGATAAATGTGGACTCTTTATACCACGATTACCAGGAGTACATTTGGTTTTAGATTGTTTTTATTTTTAATAATTCTAAATCTAATGCGGTGAAAGGTTGAAGGATCGCTTCATTCATATTTTCTTTTTCTGTTAAATGATCTCGCTCACGGATTTGTGGGTTTGAGTTAATTTAGTGGATTAAAAGCGACAAGAGTTCATTAAAAGGAGTTCGTTTGCTTTCATAGAGATTTTAGGGCTCGGTTTGTGAACTTCTCGGACTTGTGAAGAGTTTATCCTTTGAGAGATTTGTCTGTGGAAAGGCATGTTCCCTGGCTCCACTCCGGTTGGAGCATCTTTGCGGCTCCGGTCGGGAAGGTTTCGCCTGCGCTGGGACACATTTGGACCACAAGGGAGATGAGAGCCGCGCTGATCCACTTTCTCTTCTGCTGCTTCTCTCTGCTTTCAGCAGCCGCTGAGGTAAGATCAACATCTAAACACATGCACTGGGGATAGACGAAGAAGAACACGATGGTTTTTCCTAAAGAGAGAGATTCCTTTATAAATAGAAAGAAAGAGCGAGCATTTATAGTAAGGCCTGTCACTACGCAGTTCATTATAACTTAAATGGTTATAAAATCGTATTTTAATTTATTTTATGTGAGAAACGAGAATGTCAAAGATGATGGACGTTCTAAAATCTATTTTTAACCCAGAGATTTAAAAAAAAAAATCTGAAAGAGTTTAAACACGTGGAAAGCTCTTAGAAATGTAATATCTTCACTCATGTTGGTTACATACAATTGAAAAAAAGACAATTTTCTGCACATAAATCTGTCAAGTGGTGCAACCATCGAGTTCACTGGACTTTCAACACGTGTGCACTTAATCATTCACATTGTTTTTAATGAATTGTCTGTGCATTAAGTCATGAGGGTCTAAATGGGACTTTTCTGTTTTCTTGCATGTTGGTTATTTTTATAAAGTTATATAAAGTCAGGAAGTATTTTTTTTTAAACAGCTTTATCGATTTTTAAAAGAAACAGTGATGAAATATTATGAGAAGCTACAACAAACTTTGGGAATTTGACATATTTTTGAATAACTTTTTTTTTTTTTTTTCCACAGGAAGCGCCAATTCCACAAGAGCTGATTGAGAGACTCTCCAACAGTGAGATCCGCAGCATCAGCGACCTCCAGAGGATCCTGGAGATTGACTTCTTAGGTAAAGTCTCGCTGTTTTTCTTATTATTTGATAAGACTAGTGAGTAGGTTGAGTAAGTTGTATATCCTAAACTTAAAAGGCAATGACAGCTTGTGGTGATTCATATCACTGATTTGAATCTTTTGAGTCTTTTCAAAAGGAAAAAGATTTGTTCAGATTCGTTCACGGTTTTGCTTATTGGCCCTTTGTGCAGGTTACATCTGAATGTAATAGGTGGCAAGACGTTTATGTTAAAAGTGACTCATTGAAACATTCACTCGACAGATTTGTTAAAGCTCACTTGCTAACGCTTTGCTAAATAAGGTCTACAACTACCACAAGACACTGATTTGTTCACGAATGAAACGTGTCAAGTCACCAAAGCGTTGAGGCACACTGTTAGGAGAACAAGACTCTGGGAAATATCCTTTCAGAGGAGACTCACTCAATCTCTCACTGCATTCAAAGTTCATGGACCTCGACATTTAATCGAGTTTAAAGCTAACGCCTCAGCACTTGTTGCCTAGAGACCGCAGTGCCATTCCTGCACTGGTGGCGCCACATGCGTCGCTGGAGTATTTGAACTTGGTAAATGATGTCATGTGTTGGCGGCACCAAATCAAATACTTCAATGTCAACATCAGTGTAAAGACCCGTTCACACCAAGAACGATAACTATAAAGATAAAGATATTAGTGTCCATACCAGCAGACGATATTGTCTGTTTATTCTAAGCGCAGGCTCATCTGACACTTTAAATTCTCGAGCTTCTTATAGCAGGATGGATTCTGATTGGCTGTCAATGTTTGTATCGTTCATCAGCTGGAAAAAATCGTTCTGAAATTGATTCCAATGATATTGTTTCTCTGTGCCTTTATCGTTATAGTTGTGGTGTGAACTCAGCTATTCTGTAATATTGAGAATGATTTTTAGAACTATATCTTTATCGTTATAGTTATCGTCCTTGGTGTGAACAGGCCTTTAGACCCTGAAAATGCAAATATCCAGTAAACTATATCATTACATTTTTGAAAAGGGGTTGTCTCATTTATTAAAAAAGTAGTCCAATCATGAAGTGTTTTTTGAGCAATAATTCATTCAGACTTAGAAATTTCAGTGTTTTTGATAAGTGTTTGTTTTGTGTACAAAAAAATTAAAAAAATAAATAAATTTAGAATTCAGTAAAAAAAAAAAAAATCTGTTTATAAAACGGATAGTTCCGGTTCTTGATTCTGATTGGTTGAGTCGCGCTCGAAGCTGTTGTAAATTACTCTACAAACATACACCTTTGTTTACGTCTGTGTGTTGCTCGGCAACCACTTTGTTGTTTGGCGGACGAATAATGTTTTTATTAATACCATTACATTTTATTTGCTTTGTTTTATTTTGTGAAACATTTGTAGCGAGGTTTACAAATATTGCTAAATATTTGTAATATTTACGCCGCTTCGCATTGTGCCTAACAACACCTCTTAGCTGTTATAAATTCACTGTAAACCATGGCTTCTTGGGGCATATTGCTTTATTATAGAATGTTTGTTATTCAAAATCTAATTGACAGTGATGATATCAGTGCAATATTTGCATACTGCATTGCTATTGATAGTTTTCACGTGGCGTCACACCCTCATAGGAACGCCCACCTGGAGGGCAAAACGAAGCTTTGCGCCACTGACCGCCAGTTATTTTTACGTAGATTGCATCAAGTGATAATATAGTAAAACGCAGATATTAAAAGGCGAAATTCAGTAAACACCTTATTGATGATGTATATTTTGTACAGGCAAGAAGATGAAGCCAATATATAAATGCAATGTGCAAAGTTTCATGTTAAATGGCTTCCCATAGAAAACCATTAGAAGGAAAACACTGAACCGTTAAGCGGACTGCGTTCATATTCCGGCCTCATCTGCTTGCCTGTGTAAACTATGCATCATTAATATGGTGAATGCTGAATTTGATCTTTTATTATTACCGTTTTAAGTATATAACGGCACTTTAAGCGTTTTTACAACGTTTTGTCGCACTATTTATGATTGAAATATTGCCGCGGGTGCTTAATATGGATTGCAAATGGCCAAAACTTGCATTTTGTTCAGAAATACCTTTTGTTTTATTCTTTTGAGAGGTGATCAAATATTTGCGGCTGGGAAACAGATGAAAAATTGACACGCTTGTGCAGCAGTTCTATGGATGTTTTGCCCTCCGGTCACGTGACTGAAAGCTATGAATTGGTCCTATTTCTTACATTTATTTGCATTCTCAATCGTAATTCGTCATCTCCAGCTGCCTTTATACTGGAAAGATGCGCAACTACATGCAAAACTACATATTTTCAAATTCGACTAGTTGGTCGCGCAACAAAATATGTAGTTTTGCACACCCCACAAATCATATTTAAGGCAGGCAGCCCAGTACGATTTGGCTGGTTTCAACCCTGATTGGAAACTTTTGACGGCTAAAAATTAGCATGAATTTACTGACCCAACTGAAAGGGTTAAAATCTCCTCAGTGCTTCAAATATAAACTTCCAGCGCATCTAATGAGGAAATGCTGCAGCCATAACGATATGAGTCTCAAATTCGATTTGGCCCATAAGCGCTGTAATTGAAATGCAAACAGCTGCGTCTGTGTGGCTGATGCCTGAGGGAGGTCAAGAGACTCTCTCCATTATACTGTTGTCATGCCGCCTTTATGAGTTGAGTGCGGCTGAATGCCAGCGCTGCTGTAATGTATTATTCATGTCGAATTCCTCAGTTTGTGTGCGTCTCTGCGTGCGAGTGTGTGTTTGGGAGAGAAAAGAGGCTGAAGCTCAAGTAGTGTTTGCGTTTGTGAGGTCTGTTGCTCCGCTAACGACTGTGTGAAAAGACGAGCGGGTCGGTCGGCCACGGTGCTGAACCCTGAATTAAAACCACCCTCCTCCTCCATTGGGCTGGTTTCCGGGGGCAACAACAGGGGCATCTCTGTCCCCCGTCGTCCCGCTGAATGGCTCTGCGGAACAGCATGATTAAATACTGCACACTTTGGTCAAACTAACAATCCTGCTGTCCTTAAAGCATTTCCAACAACGCAATCCTTTCCGAACATCTTATTGTTGAGTCTGGGTTTGTTGTGTGTCCTCCGGCGGTGCATATATTTGCTTTGTTATCTGTGTGTAAAGGAAGAAGTTTTTCGAATGAAG
Organism: Tor tambroides; assembly: GCA_021397915.2. Taxonomy (NCBI): domain Eukaryota; kingdom Metazoa; phylum Chordata; class Actinopteri; order Cypriniformes; family Cyprinidae; genus Tor; species Tor tambroides. Next base: position 120,620 of record JAFVLL020012663.1, on the reverse strand, counting down.
TGTGCTGGCAGGTTTGCAGACACCTGTATTCTTTACTTACAGTAGTAATCAGACCGGGTTTTCTTGATTTTTTCAATTAGGCTAGCGGAGGCGGCATTCACAAAGAGGTTCAAGGGCGCTCTTTCTTGACAATAGTGAGGGAGGGATGTTAGCTTGTTCTACAAGCCAAAATATGTCGCACTGTTGACTTTTGTGCTTCATTTTTTCGGTGCAGAGAATGAGGTGCTGGAGGACGTTAAACGAGGCCACCATAAGGAGCATCTGTATGACAGCAGACACCTCAAGAACTCTCACTCCAGACGCAAGAGAAGCATTGGTAAAAAAAGCACATACAAGTATTCACATACATGTTGCAAAGCTCCCGTGATTGTTCTGTGTGTTTATGGGTTTGTTGTGTGTTTAGAGGAGGCAGTGCCCGCCGTCTGTAAGACTCGCACAGTGATCTACGAGATCCCACGCAGTCAGGTGGATCCCACGGCCGCCAACTTCCTGATCTGGCCTCCGTGTGTGGAGGTGAGACGATGCTCGGGCTGCTGCAACACCAGCAACATGCGCTGCCACCCGTCCAAAAAACACCACAGGACCGTGAAGGTGAGAACACACACATCTTTACCTGTAAAATATAAATTGTTTGTGTAAATATATGTTTTGTTTTATCTTTTGGAGATACAGTATTTATAAATTATATTTTAAAAACTGACATTAAATTATAATTATTTTAAATAATTTTAATAATTGTAATTTTTAAATATGTTTTATAATACATATAAAACATGACATAATATATAGTATAATTTAAATATGATTAAAATATTAATATTCATAACTGATATTTTAAATGTTTAAGTTATTAATTAATGATAATTGTTTTAAATTTTTTAAAAATACAAAATGTATACAAAATATAAAATTGCATATGTATTTTAAATGTACATTTTTAAATATTTTTTATGAATAATGCATGAAACATTTTTAATATATAATTTAAGAATTTATATATAGATCATTAAAATATTATATAACATTTCTATATATACATAATATATACACACAAATGTTCAAATTATTATTATTATCAATAGTAATTGCTAAATAATTTTACCCATTTTATTTTTTAACATTTTTACAAACAATATATATAAAATATAAAATAATATATAATGTTTTTATATTAAATTTTCTATAAACATTATATACATGCTATACATTTTATATAAATATGTGTGTTTATAATATAAAAGTATATATAAATATAACTATTTTATGTAATTATGTTAAATAACTTCACACTTTTTTTGCTTTTTATATACTTTTTATACTTTATTTATAACATTTATAGATTTTTTAAATACAAATAATAAATAATATTTTAAATAATAATAAAAAAATTAATTATAATTATTTAAAATGCTTTTTAAAATATGTAAAATTATTTTATGAAAATGCTTTCGAAAATAATATATATTAAATAATATAACACACACACATGTGTATATTCATATGCCATGTGCTGAAAATGATGCCTAAAAGTTCAGTCTAGGTAGGCAGTTCCCTAGGTTTTTGTCCCCTGATTTTGATACAAATCACAAATGAGTGACAAAACTATCTCAGCTCTTTCTCATAGACAGCAGTGAGATAAAATGGAAAGCAAATGGAGGATTTAGCTGAGGTCTCCTGCTTCTCAGATGTTTCTCCTGCAGAAAAGACCCCAGTAATGTGTCTCTTCCAGAGTTTAAGAAGAGATCTCACGTTTCTGTGCACAGTTTTCCAAGATACTGAACTCTGCAGCCTCACAGTATGAACTCAGATGTTTCTTATCTAATTCTTAGACCAAGTTATCTGTGTCAAACCATTCCCATTCATTTTAAAGTCCCTTTCCTGCATGTCAAAAATGTCCCATTTGTGCCTTTTTGTAGGAACTATAGGTGAAACATCTGAAAGTTGATACTTAAATGAAACACACCTATGACCTTCTACCTTCTTTCTCCTTCACTGAGCACATTTACAGTATATAAATGTGTACATTTGTACAAATACAGTACATATGAAAATATGTTTTTGTTGACGTACGTAAATCCTCATTCGCACTAGGCCGCGACCGTGTTTGCCATTTGTCAAGCTCATTTTCAGCATGTAAAACTTTTCACATTTCTCAAATTCAAATGTAACAAGAGCGAGGCGTAGGACGTGCCAAAGGGAGGACAATGTCAACGAGAATTTCAGGGCCGCTGAGCACACAGAAAGCATTTCAGGCCAGACTTCCGCGGCTAGTTAACGAATAGCCCTAACCTTGAGTTAACCGCTGCAAATATCTGTCTGTAACGCCACGGCTGCGGGGTGTGTTCTATTGCGTTTATCTCGCCAGCTATGTGTGTGAGTGTTCAGACCTGAATAAAGTATTGTATAAATGGGCCTGCAGGGCAGCTGAGTTGGCAGGGAGGGAAGGAGTCTGTCAGTATGATGTGAGGGGTGTGTGTGTTTAGAAAGAGAGGTTTGAGGCGGCTCATCTGCATTACAGGAAACCGACGAGTCACATTTAGCTCTCGCCTTATCTCACCTCTGGAACAGCAGAAGAAAAATACACTGTTGATAGGGTTATGAGTGTGTGTGCGTGCAGCTCAGGATGTTCCCACACTCCCTCGTTCTCTCTCTCTCTCTCAGGTGGCCAAGGTGGAGTATGTACGCAGGAGGCCGAAGCTCCGGGAGGTGCAGGTGCAGCTGGAGGATCATCTCGAGTGCGTCTGCACGTCCAAACATCACTCAGAGTCCCGCATACACACGGGTACACTTTTAATCATTTGCTTTCCCACACCTTGTTTTATTTTTCCCTCTCCACCCTTTTTTCCTGCCCCGTCGTTTCCCTTCGCTCTCCTACGCTCAAAGGCCAGCCCAGTTCGAGGGCTAAAAAAAGAAAAGGAAATGGAAAATGAGATAAACTGTCCAAAAGTGGCAGGCAAGATGGCCAGGAAGATGAAAGCCAAATGGACTTAATAGGTCAAAGGTCAGGAGAAGGGATATAATGGTATGATAATATCTGACGATTCTTGATACCATAGCAAAAATGAATCTACTGTTGAATACATGCTTACATTTAAGCATGTATTCAACAGTAGATTCATTTTTGCTATGGTATCAAGAATCGTCAGATATTATCATACCATTATATCCCTTATATATATATATATATATATATATACATTAGTGCTGTCAAAATTAGCGCGTTAACGCAGGCCATTAATTTTTTCAGATTAACGCGTTAAAATTATTTAACGCCGTTAACGCATGGGCGGAGCCTAGGGTTGGCCACCCCACTCATAACCGCTATTTCTGTCTGTTTTTTCTTGACAAGAAGTGCATTTATTTAGTCGCAGAACGTCTTTACGCTCACATCAAATGTTTCAGACGCACGCTCCATCTTCACTTCAGCAGCAGGCGCGACTCAAACAAGCGCGGAAACTGGCGCACGCTGTAGCCTGTATCAATTCATATCAAAGCGCGAAATAAAGTACGTGCATGCAATGTCTTGGTCAGTTAAGGCATGAAGTTACCAAAAAGGCGATTAAAACAACATGCCTTAAAACTGGGCGTGCATGTAATATGTTATATATGAGTTACATTAAGAACATGTCTCTGAAATGGTTTTTAAAACTGTCCTGGAGCATCCCAGCACTGTCTCCCTCATCTAACACCCGATTCAACTCGTCAGCTCATTAGTAGAGACTGAAATGGGTCAGAAAAGGTGATGAGAGTTGAGAGAAAATACGATGCATGTCAGATCCGTGTCACGTTCAGCAGCGACATATCTTTTAATTAATGACTATACTTAAATTAAGAACAAAGAAACAAATTAAAAGCTTAAAAATAATAATATTTAGGCAATTTTCCATCAGTTCCATGCTTGCCCTATAGACCTTGAAGAACAAATACAAAGAAACTAATTACAAGCAATAAAATAATATCCATTTTTGTCCATTTCCATCCGTTGCCCATTTGCCCCATAGACTTTCATTGTATGCAGCTTTTTTTGTCAGTTCCCCAGGTGTGCTGTCAAAGCCTAACAAGGTCTTTTCTTCACAGCAGATATAAGGTGAGCGTGGCACTGGATAAAAGAAAGTAGAGGAGGGCCATCGCATCCAATCAGATAACTCAGACTGCACGACAGCCATTGAGTGATATCATCTGAAAAGACGAGGCGGATGTGAACTGTTCAACCCTGAGCGAGTCAGGACAGCCTTTTTGGATCGCGTTGGACTTTTGATGCACCTTTAGAAGGCACCCAGAGAGAGACTTTGGTTTTGGATTAAAACCCAGGGGAACTAAGCACAACAAACTAGAGACTGCAATGACAGAGACTCGCAGAAAAACAAACTTTGAGTCGCAGACGTTGAAATTCTGATTCTATGACCTTTTAAAGGAGCATCTATCATGAATTTATTTGTGTATCAAAACTTATTTTCTCCAGCAAATATCTGTATCATCTTATTTTTGTAACTGCCAGTTTTCTATCAACACTGATCTTCTCTTGTATATGCTGTAGAATGAACGAGTACAACAAAACACAATCTGCAGTAACTGATACTAATAAAGTGAATACATTTTGTTGTGTTTGTTTGACAGACAACTGTCCCAAAGATCAGTATGATTGTGTGCATTCATTACGTCATGTTCTAACCAGGAGCATTCTGATAAATCTTATCTCTTCTATGTCTCTTCCTATCTGAAAACACAGCAAACCATGAGAGACAATACATTTTTTATAGTCTAGTCTACTTCAAATATATGTTTCAGGTGAAATTATTAAGGAGGTGAATGCAACCACAATGTCCCGTTTGCTATTTTGGGAGCAAACTGTGGATTTTGATAATAACTAAGCTAACTGATCACACATGGTTGTAATTATAAATGTTAAATGTAGTTTCTATGTATCTGTGTAATATTGATGACACCTAGTGATATATTTAATCACTTTAAGACCCGTTCACACCAAGAACGATAACTATAAAGATAAATATAAAGATAACGATATTATCGTCCACACCAGCGGACGATATCGTCTGTTTATTCTAAGCGCACTCTCGTGTACCTCTTTAAATTCTCGAGCTCGTGATAGCAGGATTGATTATGATTGGCTGTCAATATTTTTATCGCTCATCAGCTGGAAAAAATGGTTCTGAAAGTGATTCCAGCGATATCGCTTCTCTGTGCCTTTATCGTAATAATAGTTGTGGTGTGGACTCTGCTATTCTTTAATATTGAGAACGATTTTTACAACTATATCTTTATAGTTATCCTTCTTGGTGTGAACGGGCCTTTAAAGATATATTGACACCTTTAAACGTAGTTGATTTTTGAGGTGACATCCCTTTTGAAAATTAACAATGGTTAATTTTCATTATAGTAAATGTGTAGTAACAATGTTTTTTTTTTTTTGTTTGTTTTTTGGTGGATTGATTGCCATTTTGTTTAACCACGGTTTTTTTAATTATTATTATTAGTAGTAGTAGTAGTAAAACCATAGTTCATGGGGAAACTTGTGCAAAAATAAATAAATAAATAAAATAAAATAAAATTATAAACTGCATCAATTACACAGAACTAAAACCCAAAACATTTAATTCTGACCAAATTACTTGAACCAACATCACAGTTAAATTTACAAAACTATCTTGACGAGAAAAAGCGTTGCAGCACGTAACCCCGCCCCCCTCGAAATCTTATTGGACAGAAATAGCGTACGTTAAACATCAAACATGGATGAGAAGATACTTGATTGTAGAAGGTCAAGAGGGCACATTTCCCTCATGTTCCACGAGGACAAACATAAAAACATGCTGTGAGTTGAAGCATCAAGGCATTATGAAAATATGAGGTATGTATAAATTAAATTTAAAGTTTAACGCTCTTTAGCTACATTGCTCACGAAAAGAGAGAAAAAGAGAACTGTTCTGATTGGCTGTTGTAACACCGTTTCTACACCGGTGCGGCGCGACAAAGTACAATAGAACCTATTAAGGATGCGGCGCGACACGACAAATCCCCGACAGAAAACTGCTGCTGCGTTCTATTTATGACGTATTGACACAAATTCGCTTTGTCGCCTCCACTGTAGACAGACTTTAGCTGTTGCGGTGCGGTGTAGACATGGTGTAAGCTTGACTGCGTCGCATCAAGCCCCATTTTCACATTTGCTTTGTCGGACAGTTTGCTTGTTTTGTCATCTCCTCGTCGCCCCTGCCCTGTGTAGGACACAGCAAGTATGAACTTCTCTGGAAGATTTTAAGGCATCAAATAATTATCTTATTTCTTATTCATGCAGCACTCTCTCTAATATGATGATAACTGAATTTATGGCTGCATCGTCAGGTTTTCGCATACAAACACACACACACATCATATCCAAACCATATGTGATCCCTCTAGACCAAACTGTGCCCTAAACGGTCCACGTCTGGCTGCTTCAGAAACTTTGATGGGTTTCCTTAAATTGGCTTGCCCAAGTTTCAGAATGAGAGCTAATTATAGTTGCCAGTTACTAGCATTCACACACAAAAAAAAACCTGTTGTAGACAGTGGTTAGCTGAGAGAGAAGATCAGATGAACATCATGATGGTTTGAGGTCTTGTTACGTAAGACGTCTTTCCCTCAAATGCACTTAGATGTTGGTTTTAGGACTTAAACATGCTTTCTTTACTTTAAACCACCAGTTTGGGTGTGTTTGAAGCCACAATAGGGCCAATGTGAGTCATTCGTGTGACTTTGTTGTGATAGTGACATCTAAGTAAGTGTTGTGTGATGATCTGTGGGTGTGTTTTGTAGTACTTATGCCAACACGTCCATAGTCTTTCAAAGCTGCCTAGCAGGTGCTCTTCACTGTGAAGACTGTTCCAAAAAGGCAGTGAGGCCAGAAGTGTACTTTATTATAATGTTGATCTGTTGATTAAAATACATATTTCCAATAACAAGAAATACTGAAGATTTAAACATGGACTGTTTTAACCAGTTTGCATGTGCTGTGCAGTTGCATTGTTGCTTATTAATGTATTATGCTAAGGAGCACTATTTGTGGTGTTGTGTATTTTTATGCTGATTATTGCATCATTAGCAACATCCTAAGATTAGATTCTACTGGAATTTGAGTTGAGTCTTCCATGCATTTCTTGTAAGGAGCACAAGTTGTTCTGCATATGTATATTTTAAAAAAGTGAGGCAGTTCACTAAAGTTTATAAAGCTGTCGTCTGAGCTCATTTAGCTTCCAAAAGAAAGAAAGTGAGATAGAAAAGGAAAAGAGAGATGAGAGAGTGAAGTACAGAAGCTTAATTCAGCGGTTAAAACTCTGTCATGTATAAAAATCAGGTTTATTGCAGTTAATAGTGTAAATTACAGAATGGCCTTTTCCAGAGTGTCTGATGGATTCGGGTTTCTGACCTCAGACGTAAGCAAACAAAGGAAAGGATACAGGGGATTTGTTTCTCAGACTCACATTTCAACCTATTTTTCTTTCTTTCATTCTCATTTTCCCACTCTCTTCTGAAAACCTTCGTGAGTACAATAAACAACCACTTCATTTGTTTTATCCTTACCTCAGCAACTGACATCTTTTGATATCATAGTTTCTCCTCCAGGGTAGAACTGAATATAGTCTCTATAACACAACGTGATTGTTCTTAAAGAAAATGGCTTTTGTTTCACAAAGTGTTGATCTGATATGAAAGATACAGCGCTGTGAATCCGGGCCTCCAGGCAGGTATGTCCATTTCCTGCTTTAAGCTATCCCACCTGGCGGCTTCCTGACTGAAGGGCTACAAGTAATCTCACATCTTTTGTCACAACATATATGAAATTGGTTCAACAGTGTATTCTAGGGTTACTGCAGTCATACTAAAGCAAGAAGCAACTTTAAGCCATGCTTTACAATGATTTCATTATGTTTAATTTGGTAACAGATAGCTAAAACCCCTTTAACTGTGATAAAATCACTGAAAAACTTTCTGCCATGACGCAAGGTGTTTGCTTGGGTGTTCTAAATGGTTGCGAAGTAGTCAAAGGTGCTCAAAAGTCACTGGTATTATCTATTCTTTAAATTTGATTTGGGTGCATCCCTCACTGCAAGTCTTTTTTTCGCCCAGTCTTCAGCCAATCAAATTTCATTTTTTAAAAGCTATTTAAAATGTGACATTTGTGGAAGATGCAACACATTTAAAATACATGACAATAAAGTATTTTACAAAATGGCAAATTGGTGGCAAATTTGTATGAATTATACAGTCTCATTAGTACATTTACGTACAACCTGATCACACCCCCCAAGGGTTAAATTTAGGGGATGTTTCATGTACAAATAGTATGTGTTTGTACGAGAATGTATGAGTTTATAAAAAATTGTTGACCCATGAAGTAATTGCAAGTTTAAGATCAGTTTGGAAGACATAGACAGTAGTGAAAACCCTGTCTCCTAGACGGCCATCGGGACAAGACCACAGGAACCAGATGAGTCCTTTGCACAATCTGACTCTGCTGCAGCCTAGATTTAAACTGCTGCTTTTTTGGCCAGAGGAGAGTGACACTATTTCGACACACTATTTCCCTGTCTAAATACTGTAAAGCTGATATAAAGCCACCCAGCTTTATATCAAGCTGATGTAAAGCTGCTTTGACACAATTTGCATTGTTAAAAGCGCGATACAAATAATCGTGACTTGACTTGACTAGTGGATGTGTACAAATTAATAAGAAATTGATTTCTTATTTATATGAAATCAACAAATCCTGAAGTCTTTGTGAATTTGAGATCAGGTTGGAAAATGCAGTCAATAGTGGATGTGTACAAAATTTATATGAAATCAACAAATCGTAAAGTCTTTATGAATCTGAGATCAGGTTGGAAGTCGCAGTCAATAGTGGATGTGTACAAATTCATAAGAAATCGACAAATCGTACAAAGTCCTTGTGAATTTGAGATCAGGTTGGAAGATGCAATTGAGGACGTGTATGAATTTAAAAGTAATTGACAAATTGTAAAGTCCTTATGTATTTGAGATCAGCTAGGTTGGAAGTCGCAGTCAATAGTGGATGTCGATTTCGAATAAATTTGTACACAAGTAAAGTCCTTATGAATTTGAGATCAGGTTGGAAGTTGCAGTCAGTAGTGGGTGTGTACTAATTTATACGAAGTCAACAAATAGTAAAGTCCTTATGAATCTGAGATCAGGTTAGAAGTCACAGCCAATAGTGGATGTGTATGAGTTTATACAAAATTGACAAATCATTAAGTCCTTACTAATTTGAGATCAGTTTGGAGGTCGCAATAGAGGACGTGTCCGAATTTTCACAAAATCGGCAAATCATAAAGTTGTTACGGATTTGAGATCAGGTTGGAAGACAATAGAAGATGTGTACTAATTTATTCCAAACCAACATTATAAAGCCCTTACTATTTTGAGATCAGGTTGGAAGATGCAGTCAATAGTGCATGTAAACTGACAGCACTGCTACGTCTAGTTTTCGATGTCTCAGGTCTGCATGTGAAGGATTAGTCCAGCTGTGACGTTCTACTTTGAGGAATAGGGCAGGTTAATACTCTCGAGGGGGAGGGATGAGGATTTGATCCAAGATGAGAGAGAATGTGTGTGAGCGGATGTGTGTGTGTGGTGATAGGGGAGCTACTGAGGCTCAATCACAGCAACAATGAGAAGTAGAGACATGCCGGTCTGCAACAAAAGGATGGATGGAGTGCAGAGCTAGAGGGAAAGGAGGGTGGTCGGTGAGTTGGGTGGGGGGGGATCTTAGTTAAACTGGCTGATCACTATCAGCTAAATGGTCTCTCTTCAACAGCATTCATCCATCTGTCCTTCACACACACACACACACACAATATGTCTCATCCCTGAGCCCCCCATGGAACTCCCACTTTGTCTCTGTTAGACTCTGAGACAAAAGAAGGGAGGGAGAAAGAGCCGAAGAGAAGAAGAGAGCGATAAAAGGAACTGATAAGAGGATGTGTTGTGGACACTAAGTGCTTTTTGATGAACTCTCTACTTGTGCTCGTCAGTCACTCAAACAGCAGGGAGTCTGTGTTTGTGAGCGTCAGTGTGAAAGAGACAGAAATTTAAGAACCAAATTCTTTTGAACTGTTCTTAAAAAATCTATGACCTACTTCTAAAATATGTAAAAGTATATAAAGTCGGTCTGTCTTTGTGTCTTTCTTACTATATGTATGTCTGGCTGTCTGTTTGAATTTGTCTGTCTATCCGTACAACTTCTATAATACATAACTGTATACAATCTATCTATCTATCTATCTATCTATCTATCTCTGTCTCTCTGGGAAAGTTACTTTTAATAGTAATGCATTACAATATTTTGTTACTCCCTAAAAAGTAACTAATTACATTACTTAGTTACTTTTTTATGGACAGTAGGCTAATGCATTGTTACTTTTGTGTTGCTTTTTCTCATTTGGGCTGGGCTTTAAAAAAAATAAAAAAATAAACAAAAATGTAATGTTTATCAAAAGTCCTTGAAGGTCAACAGCAAAGACACTGGTTGACAAAATGCGATTAAATACATCAAGGATTTTTGTGTTATTTAACATTTTTAATCACTGCATGTTTCTTTAGTCTATAGTTTTCAGAAATTTACTTGCCAAAATTCCTTTATCAGAAAACAAAATTAAAATGGTAAAAACTTTGGTATGAACAATTAATCTTCAGTTTTCAAAAGCGGGTGGAAATGTTTAATAGTGTGTAGAGAGTAAAAACAGATCTGAGGAGGAGGAGGGATTCCGGAAGGACTGTTGGAAGGAGTGAAGTGAACAACTATTTATATGCCCTTATCGTTGTTATGGGTGGAATTATATGGGCATCTGCCCCACAAACATTAATTAGGAAACTCTGTCTGTGAAAACTTTCCAGAAGATACCACTGCCAGAATCTCTGTGCATGCAGTGATCCAGTCTCTGGTCACAGATTGTCCCCTAACCTATTTATTCTCTCGTCCTCTCTCACACACCCACACACCAGCCATTTGCAGGATTACAGTCTAGTTCCGTTCATCCTGTGGCAGAGATGACGATTCTGTTTCTGCTCACGTTCTGGTTTAATCCATCGGCAGTTTTTCATTATACACAAATCCATTAAAAGCCTGGTGAGGGTGACAGGATGAGGGTTCTCGAGAGAGTCACATTTAACACACCGGGGATCACATTCAAGGGATTGGATATCCCAGAATTACAGAATATAGTGCAACAATGTCTTATGTTTATATAGACAAAAGGATTGCCATGGAAAACTCCACAGAGGGATTTGATGCTAAAACCATTTTTTTATTGTCTAAGCACATGAGTGAGAGAGATGTGAAGCGCAGTAGTAGACAGAGATAGAGATATCCTGGCATATCTAATCCAGATTAACAGATATGGCTATTTATAGCTCAGTTACGTCAGTAAAGCCTTAAATAAATAAATAAATAAATCAACACATTCTCACTCCCAACTTGTCACATATCGACGCTTGTTCAGGACCTTTGGCGTTACTTTTTGACGCACAGGGTACCCCTTTAGTCATTTTTCGATGTGCAGGATCCTCCATTGCTTTAAATAGGCAAAAACGCTTGGCATCAATATGCTGACGCGAAAGGCACTGGGAATTTTATCACCATGATTAAATTATATATTGGGTAATAATATTGCCATTATTGCATATATGTTGGGGTGTGATTTTTCAATGTAAACAGTCACAACAGTTTTATTTATATTACACTTTTTACACATTTATGAGCACGTAACCCAACCCCTGCTCCTAAACATAGCATTTGTCAATAAAACACAAGATATAACAGGCAGATACTACAGTCATAATTTATTCAAAAAGTATTAATATTCCAAGTCTTCTGAGGCAAAACGATTGATTTGTGAGAGGAGTAGATGCGATCGCCGTTTCCGTCCGCTGTAAAGCTCTTCCTGTGAGCTGCAGTTTGTGTGCAAATTCAAAAAATGGTGGCAGAAGAAGCCTTACATTAGCTTTGAAAAGTCTGAAATTCTCGTCTGAAATTTTCGCACGTTAAAAAATAAATAGGACCTCACGTTGTGTCAATCACGTTTACACTCTGCCTCCGAAACTTTCGTCCGTCATAAAAAAATTCGGACCAATTCGATTTTCAAAAATTCGATTTTCTGCGTTTTCGCATCCGTAGCAAGCATTTTGATGGATGACAAATACGAAAAAAATGAAAAACGCATACGAAAATGTCAGACTCAGTGTGCAATGACCTTTACTCTCTTCTTCGCATAAAGATATCGTATGGCTTCAGAAGACTTGGAATGTAACACAACTTGTTTGCAATGCTTTTATACTGCTTTTAATGGTCAGTTTTTGCAATAAATACCTGTGACTGCACTTATTTGCCTGTTCCGTGTTTTATATTGTTCAGAAGTGGGTAGGTTTAGGGTAGGGGTGGGGTTAGGCGCTCCAATAAAAGTATACATTTATATAAAATTATTTCTATATTTTACACATGCATGCAATCCATTAAATTAAGACATACAACTGAAAACAATGGAGGACCCTGCACGTTGAAATGTGACGCTAAAAGGATACCCCTGTGCTTCGAAAAATGATGCTAAAGGGGTACCTTGAGCATCAAAAAGCGACACCAAGGGGCCCTGACCAAGTGTCAGTATGTGAGTTGGGAGTGAGAACGTGTTGAATAAATAAATATGTATGTATGTAATGGCAATAAATTGTATAATTGAATGTGTTGTGTCTGTTTTTCGTGTCTCTTGCATCGTGAAGTTTTATTAATATAACATTTATATAATATATTTTTCCATCAGCATTTTAAAATCAGTTAAATTAGTTTCATTAAAAGTTCAATCTAAGTGCGCTGTGCCAAAGTGGGTTAGTTTACTGATAGATTTATATATTTGCTTTTTAAAAGCTGTACAATAAATGGCATAATGCACAGTCAGTTCTTATATTATATTATATATTGAAATAAACTAATTCTTGTTGCCCTGAAGTGTCTAAACGGATAATGGGAAAGTGGTGGATTGGGTGGAAGGTGGAGGGAGTTTAGTGGATGGGGTTGAGTTTTTTTGGAGAAAGGGCAGCAGGGGTACTCAGGGCCACTGGAGCAAAAGTAAGTCTTTTTATTGGAGCAGTGAATTATAGGAATGGAACAGGTTTATCCTCACCAAAAGGACAAAGGGAAGCTTATGAGCTGACAAGTTGAATCACTAAATCACCAATATGGTCTTCTTCACACACACACACACACCCTTTAAACTGGTTTTGGTAACACTTCTGCAAACATAAATTTAGCGATTTGGTCTGTTTTCGAAATCAAAAAGCTTCAGCATCTCTTTAAGATTAGCATCTGGACCACCGTTTAAGTTTGTGGAGGAAATGTAGAGCTGTTTGCAGACACACACACTTTGTTCCGTCGTCTTTTATCCTCTTCTCGCTCCTTGCTGTGACCTGCACTCCGGCTAAATCTCCTGCTTTCTCTTCACGCTCGACTCTCTGGCTGGTTTAAGTGCTGGCTCAAGATGAAGGGGAGGGGAGGTGAAGTAAAGGAATAAAGGCAAGAGTGAAGAATGAAAAGAAGCAGTTGCTGCATGCCATTCAGAGGATGTCTGGCTCTTCAGAATAACAACACCTCAAAGCGAGAAGAGAGAGAGGAAAGACACGGAGGAGGAACGAATGAACAAGGGAGACACTTCACAGAACAAGGAGGAGATGTTTAGAAAACAAGGAGGAGGAATTTAACAGAAAGGGAGAGAATGAAGAACAGAGGAGGTGTAAAAACAACACTACAGAGAAGGGGAAACCCGAGGCGTTTGGTGATTTAAAGACCAATGGACCATAACAAGACGAAGAGAAAGAGAGAGCTGGAGACAAAGGGGAAGCCCAGTCAATCCATCCTCACATTTAGCCCCTAATGCTCTAAATATTGCATTTTTATTCTTTATGTTTGTATGTGTAAAAATAATAGTAACTTTCAAAATAAATGTTTTATTTCAACATCAAATTATATATATAGATAGATAGATAGATAGATAGATAGATATATTCATCTGACATATAGATGTCAGATTGTTGCAAAGTAGACATTTACAGAACAGTCACTGATATCTAATACATTAACATTGTTTTGTTCTATATCATGTTCTATACCACAGATGCTCTGTTCCAAAATCTATTTTACCCAAATTTTAAGACAACACTGCATGCATTCTTTTGTGGAGAAGGCACTCCCATAATGCATTGGGCCAAAATAGTGGACAAGGTGAGAGAAATGTAAAACCCTTGAATTTCATTTCATACTAAAAGGTGAAAATGGTTTGTTTTACCCAAATTTTACCATTTGTGTGCTCTGTGTATTTGAATTAGTGCTGTCAAATTATTAGTCGCGATTAATCGCATCCAAAATAAATGTTTTTGTTTACATAGTATATGTGTGTGTACTGTGTCTATTTATCATGCACATATAAACACACACACATGCATGTATACATTTAATAAATTGTTACATTTATATATTAAATATATTTATTTATAATATAAATTATATGTTTATAAATATACAGTATACATGTAAATGCATTTAAATATTTTCAAAATATATACTGTATGAGTGTGTTTTTATATATACCTAATAAATATACACAGTACACACATATATTATGTAAACAGAAACTTTTATTTTGGATGCGATTAATCACGATTAATCCTTTGACCGCACTAATTTTAATGCTTTTTAAGAGTCCCATGCCATTAGCTTAGCAAAATGCCAAAATTAAAGGCTATTGAATTCACATTTTCTTTGTAAACTGTTATTTGTGTGATGCATAGTGTTGTTCCTTAAGTAAAGGGTTCCAAATCAATCAGTTAGGAGCTTCCATGATGGTTAGGATGCTGCTTAGGAGGTATTTCAGTTGTGATGTGAACGCTTAGCATATGCATACAGCTAACAAGTGCTTGTTAATGTGGTCACCTATTGTTCCTTCTTTTTTTTTGACTGTGACACAACAAGCCATGGTCGTACACGCATACTTTGCTGTTGTTAGAATTCATGTTATGCACACTGCATACCCTAGTGTACACGTAAAAAACTAAGTATACTTTGGGCTTAAGTAGGCAGTGAGTTTTGGAACAGAGCCATAGTACACAATAAAATAAATAAAAGTAAATAACTGGCAGGATTGCATAGCAATCAGGGATTCGTAGCATTCAGTTTGCATGTAAAAAATGTAACATTTTTCATGGAGTATGTTTGAAATTTTTGAAAAATGTTCAAAATAAGTATCAACTTAGAACCTCAATGTTACGTATGTTGGTTAAGCCTTTCGAAATTCCCCACAGACTACAGAACATGAAGGTTAACTTTAAAAGAAACTTTAAAACAAACACTACAACGTCATATTTCTAGATCTTTCCAGCATCTGCACTGCCAGTGTATTGTCAGTCTGTCTGCACCTTCAGTATCACCTAATAAACAATGGATTTTGAGTGGGGATTGAGCCTTTAAACTGTTTCCCTCCAGCAGATGATTGAGGAGCCCTTGGGTTTACATTCACCCTTGTCTTACATACATCACACGGAGAGAATAGAGCTCAAGACGCCCGGCCCAGACTGATAAAGAGAGAGCCGAGGAGCGAAGGGAGGACAACGAAGCAGAGGATGAGTTAAAGGAACATAAAGAAAGATTTAGCTGCCGTTTATTCAGCACCCTCCACGTAGGGGCTCTCTCTCCATGACATCTGACCTTTGACCTCTGACCGGGGCTTTGTTATGCAGTCAGGTGCCAACTTGCCCCAAGGCAAGATGGGATTCCATCACCCCCCCTCCTTCAGTCTCCCTCCTTTTCACTTACACACACATACGCTCCGTACTCTTGGAAGGAAAACAAATAAGATTTAGCATTATTGCACAGTTGATGAAAGAGCAAATCCTCTCTAGAGCACATCTACTGTGTGACTCAGCAGCTCAGACAGCTAATTTAGCCTTAAATGCCTTCAGGGATTCCCACAGGAAAACCAACTCACTTTTGTGCTACAAGTGCAGCTTTGAAGAGCTTTGAGCACGTGTCTGCACTCTGTATTGACTTAGGAGATACTTTTTTGGCGTTTTAAGAATATTGCGTATTAACTTAATGTTGGGTGTGTACTTTGAACTTTAAAACAAACAATGCAATGTTGTATTTGTAGACTTTTTATTGTACTGTCTGCATATTCTCTATCTATCTATCTATCTATCTATCTATCTATCTATCTATCCAAATTTGAGTCAAATTCAGAAACTGAAATTTAAAAAGCTTAATATTTGTGTCACAATAACAATAACATCACAATTCAATTTGTTTTGTGAATTTAGACATTATATTGGAATTCTGCATTGGAATAGATACAGTATATATTGTTGTTTTGTTGCCCCCCCCCACCCCAAAGTACCGATTCAAGGCATAAAATCATTGATAATTCATGAAAAATTCAAATTTCAGTTTTTTCATAAAATTTTTGGAAGCTTTCGTTTGGACTAATTTATTTTCAGTGCTATGTTTTGGAGGTATACCTAGACCCACGTTAAACGAATGGTCCTCCAAGCATTATTTTTCATATTGATAGTGTTGTAGTCCGGAGATGCCATCTGGTACAGACATGGATATTTGGAGACCAGCAATAATTCTAATTTTAATGGATAGAACAATAGAACAACAGGTTAGTGACACTTGTCCCGCCCCTCCTCTACTGTGATTGAATGGCTGGTTAAAAGTGACAGTGACAAGTGCTGCATTTTACCCAAAGTTGAACATTTTTAAATATTTGGCAACCAGAAAAACAACTGCAAGCATGCATCATGCTGCTACCCATTGAAGGCAATTGAAAATAGCCTTAGAAATAAACATTTAGGTGGAAACATGGCCATAAAGTGTTTTCTTAATACAGTATATATTAGACTGAAAACTTCCTACATCTCACATCTCTTATTTCCTCCAACACAGCCTTATCTTTATGTAACACCAAGGGTCAAGTCATTGCATTTTCCACAAACCCAATCCTCAATGTGCAGTATCGTGTGACTTATGTTGCCATATGTTAAAAAAATGAGCATTGAGCATTAAGTGCGAATGCCAGTTTTAGAAAGTTTTATGTTCTCCTTTGAGCAAAGCTACAATATTCTGGCCTTTGTTCTATGCAACCCCTCACCTCGGGGTCTCTCGGCTCAGAGAATGCTCCTCAAGCTTAACGTGCAAGATCAAACGGCGCAGAAACAGAGAAAAGTGTCTTTCAACTTGCAGAACAGCCAAGATTAGGGCAAGAACATCAGAGGAGCAGAGCAATAAAGAGAGGGAAAGCCTGCGGGTCAGAGCAAGAGACAGCATAAGAGAGAGACTCTACCAAGTAGGGTAGTTCGTCGACAGAATAGTAGGCAGTACAAGCGTATCTCACCCTTATCCCCAGATAAAATGGACATTATACACTATATTATATGTGTATAAAAACATAACATGATTTATAGCTGTGCTGTCTCTAGTTCAAAGCTGCTTGGAGAAAGCCCTGCTTGTCCGTGCGTGCTGGGGCAGGATCCGAACAGGGATTTTGAGTTTGACAAGCCCACCTCTGTCACTTTTTTCTTCTCGTTTTTTCCCCTTTCATCAAAGAGCAAATGCCTCACTGGCAAGCGGGTAACTGTTTTAATGCAATCATGATGTCCTCAGATTTGAGATGCATTTCACATCAAAGAGGGTGAGGGAAGAGGTTAGGAAAATGATATGGAGGAAAAAAAAGAGAGGATAAGGAGAGGAGATGGGAAAGGAAGAGACAGGTGAATTTATTAATTTCTTTGGGTTTTGTAAGGTTGTATCAATCTCGTGAGCTCCCATTGGTAGTTGCTGCTCATATGCATAAAGTTGAAATCGGCATCATGAAACATTTCTGTTGCTTATGTCGCCTAAAATCGCCAATGGAAACGGCAATGGAAATGAATGAATTCTAGGCGCAGTGACGGTGTTAGTAAAACAGTAGCGCTCAAGCATGATGCCGTGCCAGCTGTAATCTCTTGCCAGATGTGCGCCTGCAAGCCAAAGCTACCCTATCAACATCCCACCTCTCCGTCCTCTCATCTTCCTCTCACTGCAGCTGTCTTCTTCTTCTTCTCCCTTCATCTGCACCCTCTTCACCCGCCACCTTGCCGGCCTTCAATGACATTCTGTCTCTTTTTCCTTTGATATAATGCCTTTGTTCTTGTACAAGGCAAAAGTATTGGCTGATAATGGGACTTTTTAAGGACAAATCAGCTTTTTAGAACTGACTTTTTTGCATTTCCTGAAGAGAATACCAGTGCTCAGAGGGAAGTTCACGTTTTCGCCAATGAAGCTGTAGCTTCTGTGCCACCTTTGCAAATACTATGATGATGTCATTGGGGATTATCCGAATGTATTCATTAGTTTGGAAGCATAGTTTACAAATATCAAAAATAGCAAGTCAAGTCACACCGAGTCTGAAATTTTCGTCCGAAATTTTCGCATGTTAAAAAATAAATACGACCTCACGTTGTGTCAATCACGTTTACACACTGCCTCCAAAACTTTCGTCCGTCATAAAAAATTCGGATCAGGTTCGATTTTCTGAGTTTTTGCATCCATAGCAAGCATTTTGATAGGAAAGGATGACGAATACGAAAAAAAAAAGAAAAAACACATACAAGAATTTCGGACTCAGTGTGCAAGGACCTTAAGATTGAAATTTTCAACAACAACAACAACAACAACAAAAAAACAAACAAACAAAAAAAGAACAATATTACAAATTCGGAATTCAATAATAATTTTCCTGTTATGATATTAAATATAATACCATTTTGGCTAAATAAATGTAAAATTAAAGACTAAAAATTAAAAACAGATGTTACAAGTGAAAGTAAGCATGACAACATTACAATGTGGTTTGCTATGGATTATGTTTAACAGTGGTATTAAATGAATATTAACATTTTTAGATTGACTAAGGGTACGTATACATGACAATGATGTACTAAAAACTGAAAAGTTTTTTTCTTTGCGTTTTTTTGAAAAGTTTCACATACTGATGACAACATTGTCAAAATGATCCTTGTTCACACGGAGCCACAAAAATGACTAAAAATGCTGTAATATTCATGCCAGGCCAGTAGCTGGCGATGTAACTTTGTAAACTATGCGCCTTCGCACATTTCTATTGACTGAATGCGTAATATGCATACGCATGACATCACCATTTTCAAAGATTCATAGTTTTTTTGTAGTTTACATGGAGTCGATAAGGATATTTTCAAAAACGTGCACTTTGAAAACCATTTGCAAAAGTAAAATTTTCAGGCCCCCAAAACGCCGTTGTCATGTAAATCAATTGCCAAAACACATAGACAGTTTTCCATTTTTAGTTGAAAACTTTGCACTTTGCAATGTGCAATCTGGAGTCTTCAACACTAGTTGCCGAAATTAATACCCAGTTTGCAGATTTTGGGTAGTCGGAGTAGACCGATTAACAGAAAATTGTGTTGTGTATGATGGGCACAGACTGATACCAATACATATTGTGACTCCATCTGAATTAATTGCAGAAAACAATGACAAAGACCAAGAAAAAAATAAAATAAAAAATAAGCGCAAGCACTGTAAATGGAAGGAGCTGCACTCAATACCCTTTGTGGCGTCTGCTGTGGTTTGATTTGTTCATCTTTCAGGAGCCTTTGAGATATTAGGAGACAAATTTCTAATTCATTGCCTTTGGGCAAAGAGGAGCTTCACGAGGATGAACAAGCTTAAGATATGCCTTAGGTGTCTAAATCCTTTTTTTGGCAGGGCACGTAGCCAAAATGTCTAAAGGCTATAAGGATTGTGCAACAGTGGAATGTTTTGAGATGGTGACGGTGGGATTGGACTTGGCCTTTGAGCTCAGGGACTGATTTCTTTCCTGGGGCTACAAGTGAAGAGAAAGACCTGGTGGTCCTGGATAAAGGTTACCAAGTTAAAACACATCTGTATCAGCACAGTGAGACATGCTATAGCTGGAGGCTTTAGTGTAAGGAAGTCACTGACCTCAACATCAGAGGCACTAAAAACATTGGGGAGGACTTAGAAGAGGTGCTGGAGGCTCAATCTCACAGGCTCCTGGCTTAACCCGGGACTATGGTGAGTGCTGTAGGAATATGGTTGATAAATGTGAAGATGCCTCCAGGACAAGGAGGCTTAACCCTGTGATCTAAACAGGGTGGGCCATGCATGCTTTGTCAGTCCTGGTGTTGAAAATGGCTTTTCCCAAACTAATGTATCATTAGATAACAGCACTTAGCCTGAACGGCTTGCTTTCAGTGGCTCAGATCGACCTAAGAGCTCAAAGACCAGATGTAGGGAGAATGTTACTTCACACACTAATGCAGGGTTTCCTACTGCATTCTGTTTTTAAAGCGGGATCATAATTGGTCTTAACTACATATTAAGCAAAAACGATCCTTAAAAAATAATTTAATTAATTGTTTTAGCTGTAAAGTCTATCTATCTCTTTTAGTTTTTGACATTTTGGGTTTCTTAGACATAAAATGGGGGAGTTACCAAGATGGCTGCTGATTAAATTGCATTGAAGGGACTTTGTTTAAACTGGTAACTTCTGAGTTTATGAATCATTTTTGTGAATCAGGCTACAATGGCCACCCTGTTTGTTTTCTTCTGCAAGCAGCCAGCAAGGTAATAAAAAGATGTTGTTTTATCCAGCTGTTTTAACTCATCACATTCAGTTCATTTCTTTGTGGCGCTGTAGATTTAAAGCTGCACCAACACATGAACTCCTAGTACAGCCCCACGCTGCTGCTCTCATTCAAACGGCTCCTCTCACACACATATGCTCTCATTCACATAAAATCCCATGCTGCTTTCATAAACACACCCAGCCGCACTCCTTGATCTCCATCTTCTGATATGTTTCAGTCATCAGTGCATGATTGTACCCAGGAGATCACAGCCATCTATTTTCTGTCTCCTACAGTTGAAGAATGATGTCATGGGTTCAGGTATTCTTTGAGAACAGAAGGGCGGCTGTGGAAACAGAGCCAGCTCAGGTTTTCCATGCGAGGGCTCTGTCAAGCGGGAGTCCCCCTGCTTTCTCTCTGTGCGTGGGTGGTCTGGTCTGGGTCTCCTCAGGATATCGTCTGGTTTCAGACTCTCCCGCTCCTCCGATGTTAAGTGGCAAGGAGGGAACATGATTAAGTCCAGTTTAGGTTTTATCGTGTAACACTAAAACAGTCCTCGCTGGAAAAACGCTTGGCGAAACCGCAGAAAGCTGTGTTAAAAAAACATACACATCCTATTTTCCCATTTTAAAGCTTTGAACAATCATCAGCAGGAGAGAAGGCTGCTTCTCAGCGGGGAATGGCAAGAATTCTCATGACTCAGAAAGAGAAAGGAAGCGAAAAACAGAGCAAAAACAAGAGGAACTGAACAAAAGGCCACGATGGGACGCCGCGCGGAATGAGAGATGGCGAAAAGGTCAAGGTGAAGCGTTTCACATGGCCAAGATCACATGCTATCATCTGTCATATTTCAAAGAGAACCGTCGTCCATCCCATCCAGCTGCTCTGGGGTCAGTTACAGTTGGAGCTTAAACCATCCACATCCATTACTCCAAACGCAGACTAGTCGGGCTGTACAGGTGCATGCAGACACATGCTTGGATGACCAGAGGGTGCGACGGATTCAAGCGGTGTTGGGTGTGTTGTAAACTCTCTTTAGCAGATGAGTTGATGAGAAGGTCTGTATTATATCACTCTTCTGCTAGGATGGCTCCAGGGCAGGGCTGGTACTGGTGCTCCTCCATCTACCGCTCTGTGTTTAGGCTGATGTTTATGGCAGCCCACTGACCCAGCGGCTCCACGCACAGACCCTCGCATACTTATCTAGTCTCCACCCGGTAATCCAGCACACCTGTGCTATGCAGGTCGTAAGACTCTCTAAAGGCCTGCAGGCCGCTAAAGCACTCACCAAATGATCCTTATTAAAATTCTGTAGTATTCTAAACATATATTTTAAGAATAAATACTAAAAAGTAAAGTCATTCATTTTATATGATATAAGTTAATGTAGGCTTTACAACATTATAAAGTAATATATGAAAATTTATATTCATTTTGAGATTTACTGAAGGTTACATTGTTACAAAGTTATTAGAGTTTTTAAAGATCCACTTTAATTGAGCGTTTGATGACAGAAAAGGTCATCTGAATGTACAAATAGGGGAAATGAACATGAACAATCAAATATTTCAATATTTATTAGCCAATATTTAATCCAATATTTATTAGCCAATATTTATTGGGGGGGGGGGCTTTCTTTTTTTAGGTAAATCATGGTCATATTGTACTAATTTGCTCCCTAATTTTAGTTAAATCATCGACACGATTGAGCTAAATTAAAATGAGAGAATAAATTAGTAGCCACAATTCAACTAAAATCAGGTGACAACATTGTATATGTAAATTAATAAAATGTGGGGAAAATTTTGACTCTAGTAATCTTTATTTACATCATATTTTACAGTGTAGGTACGATATTTAACAAGCAGGAATTGTGTGCGCTCAAAATGAACAAAAAGTTCTCAGGTGCGTAGAACAAAAAGAAGAAGGTGTTTAGTTCAATAGGTAGCTGAATTTGTCCGCACACTGAAAAATTCAATCAGACCAAAAAAGGTCTACCAAAAATATAGCTTTTTATTTTTCATATGCAAAAGTGAAAAAGTGACAAAAAGTGCAAAGTGTATTAAAAACAGACCAGACAGCAGACGTTTCAGACCATGCTTTCTTCAGTGCTCATCACGTACGATATTTAAACCATCACAACACTTTTTGTCTTCGTTTATCTATTGTTTTATCCTTAAGGGTTTTTTTCAAACCTAAACAAATTGTTTTTGTGAAATGCTTAGCTAAAAGTGTGATTATAATAACTTTTTTTTTTTTGGCATTTTGTTTGATAGTCAGGGTAGCGCCATATTTAATTTTTGACAGGAATGAAAGTGAGGCTGTGAGGGACAGAAGTACAGAGTCTCTCAGTGGATTGTACTGTCGTTTTACAACGATTGTTCAGCTCATCTTTTCAGGGGGAAAAAAACCCTTTCTGTAGAAGAATAATGAGTTGTGACAATTACAGGGACTTTATACAGTGTGTGCCGTTGTAAAGACTGTAAAGGCCATTGCACACTAGACCGAAATTTTCGTCCGAAATTCTTGCACGTTAAAAAATAAATACGACCTCACGTTGTGTCAATCACGTTTACACACTGCGAAACTTTCGTCCGTCATAAAAAAATTCGGATCAGGTTCGATTTTCTGCGTTTCCTCATCCATAGCATGCATTTTGATGGGAAAGGATGACGAATACGAAAAAAACGGAAAAACGCATGCGAAGATCTCGGACTCAGTGTGCAATGACTTTAAAGCCCTAAACACACTACACGATTTTCGGCTGTCCCAGAAAGACTGGCATCATGAAACAATCGTGGCCAATCAGAAATCACTGCGATTGCTTCACGATGCCAGTCTTTCGTCTGGGACAGCCGAAAATCATGCAGTGTGTTTCGGGCTTAAGTCTGTAATTAAATTCAATATGGCGTCTACCCTGACAAAGTATTCAAGTGTCCAAATACTTTTTAGGGCCACTGTACTACTTTAATCTGCTTTTACAAGCCTTGCGTATACTTCTCTCGGAGTATGATGGATTGGGGGCAGAACAAACCAAATTTTGTCTTGATTCTGGCAATTTTTTATTACCGTACACCCCCGTAGTCAGTTGGTGGGAATGGTGGCAATCCAGTAATTTGTTGCCTTGATCAGAGCTTTGCAGTTCCTGTGGAAAGCCTGCCATTAAGCAGGGGAGAGATATATATCAGTCTAGAGAAGTGTGTGTATTGAGAGCAGAGCTATACAGGGCTCTGGCCCAGGAGGAACCACTCTATTGCCCTCCACCCACTTCACGTTACACACACACTTAAAGTAATCAGAGCTCACTACTGTACTTTATGTTCCTCAGTCAGCCACACAAAGGAGCCCTTCTCCCCTTTGCTGCTCCGCCAGAAGAGAGCCGCCAACCACAGTCTGAACGTCCACTTCAATACCTGTTTCCATCTCAATGGAAGCAAACTATCAAATACCCAACCAGAAACTGCACTGAAGTGAAAAGGTTTGACCATTATGTGGGAACACTTTACTGGAAGCTTGCATTAAGCATTCGATAAACAACATTTTGACTGTTATTTTGACAGTTCTTGAGTATGTTCAACATTCACCATGTTGAGCTGCCATGTGACCTACAACATCAACCGTGTTGCTGTTTTCTGGGTCAGTGCTCAATTTTTGTCGTATCTATTAATTTGTTTTAAAAAACACATTAAAAAAGCAATTCATGACTTGAATACATTTCTTGATGAGCATGTTTTAATTCATGAATTAAGCGCAAAAAATTAATTGCAACTTTTTATTTAACAATTCTGACTTCTTTTCCTACAATTCTGAGAAAAAAAGTCAGAATCGCAAGATATAAACTCTTGCAATACAGAATTAAACATGCAATTCTGAGAAAATAAAGTGAGAATTGTGAGATAAAAATGTGCAATTACCTTTTTTATTTTTGGAAACAAAAAACAGAATTAGAAGATATAAACTCACAATTCTGAAAGAACTGTGAGACAAAGTCTTAATTGTGAGATAAAAAGTCTCTATTACCTTTTTTAATTAATTAATTAATTTAAATTAAGCGACATAAATAGGCTTCCTGAGATCACAATGAAAAACATAACTGGAATAATATTATTGAAAAGAAAAAACTCATCTAGTTTGGCGAAGTCTTTTATTATTATTTTTCAGACAAAAAAATAAGCAGTGAAGCAGTTTTATTGAAATGGATATTTTTCATATTTCATAATATATGAATATAATTTTAATATATGAAACGTATTTACATAATTGTACCTGATTTCTTTGAAACAGAAAATATCAAAATATATTAAATATATATTTTACTTTTTTTGTTTGTTTTAAATAATGGTGTACATTGAAATGTATTATAGATGTTGTTGTATACACATATATATTTTAAGAATTAATTTTTACAGTCATAAAAACTGAAACTTTTACAATCAACTGATCATAATTTAAGAGATCATGAATGCAATATGTTTTATACAGCATATGCATTCTTACAGGTTTATAGCACTGTTACCAATTATATTGCATATGTTTGCTCATAGTTCTCTGTATATGGACTTGTAGTTCACCCTTGTTTGACCTGTCTATGTAATCTTACAGCTCCTGCCTGAGGCGCATATACAAGCAGCAGTAGTGTGTAAGTGTCTTCAGACCATTTTAACTGCACTAGAATGTCTGTGTGTAGAATGACCTACAGGTTTATACATTACCCATTCATTCAGTATGGCTGCCTATTGAGTTAAGAGTTTAAGGGTTTTGCTTTAAGGCAGGTCAGTTTGTGTGTGCCGTACATTATTTACTTTTGTAGTTGGCTTCTCTTTAACTTTGTAAAGACCCTGTGACGAGTGATAGACTTTGAGTATCCAAGGAGCAGCAAAGAACAAACACAACCCCGGATTGACATTCCTCCATATGCAGTCTCTTTCTGGGCTTCCTCTGGGCAAAGCTACTGTGTATTGGAGTGTCAGTAGGGTATGTGGAGCCAGTGTCTGCTCTTTGGAGTCTCTGTACATTGATGTTGCTGTGATGGTGCTCCTGTTTTGGAGACCAGATTGACGTGCATTTATACAACTCCAGATTCCACTTACTCCTCATCCTCAAAGTCCAGAGACTGTCTCCCAGTCAAAACAACAAATCATGGGTTTGACGCCGCTTTGGTTCAAAGTCTCTTGGAAGGCTACTTTGTATTGCTTAATAGTTTTGTTTGTCCTGAGGACAAACTGTGGACACTCTTTAAGGATTGTTTATAAACATACATTTAGTAATGTGCAAACTTAAGTCACCATGTGCTCAAGTAAAACTGCTAGGGACATGAGGAAAAAAACATGG
Source organism: Tor tambroides (assembly GCA_021397915.2). Classification (NCBI taxonomy): domain Eukaryota; kingdom Metazoa; phylum Chordata; class Actinopteri; order Cypriniformes; family Cyprinidae; genus Tor; species Tor tambroides. The sequence continues at coordinate 94,565 of JAFVLL020012663.1, read as the reverse complement.
TGGACATCAACATCCATGACAGCACAGGAGGCTGTGGGTCTTAACTGGGACAGACTGAGATATTAACCCAAGACAGAAATAAGTGTAAGTGTAGTAAGTCTAACGTCAGATAATATTACGTGTCAAGTGCTTAAATAATGTTTATATTTACTCAGACTGTCCCGTTTTCTCTCCTCACAGAAGTGCAGTCTTTAATTATCAAAGAAATGCCTCCACCTAGTGGAGTGAAAGGACGGTGACATTGAGAGGGCTTTTTTCGTCGTTGAGACTCTATTCTAGAATCTTTTTGAACAAAAACGAGGTGTTGTTATTTATAAAGCTATAATAGTGCAACATATAATATCTGTACTTACATTTTTACTAAGTGTCGTCCGATATTGATCCTGTCAGAAAGTGTTTGTGCAATGGATATGTTTGCGCGCGTCTTTTTGGCGCCAATTAATTTTCATTCTGTTATAGACTGCTTTTTCAACGAAATTAATTTCAGGAAAAAAAATAGAGCAGACGGCTGTTATATTTGGTTTAAAAACAGACTGAAACAGAGAACGACGTATTTGTGAGGCAAATGTATTTAAACTCAATTTTATTTATCATGTAGTCACAGCTAAAGCAATGCTCTTTAACCTTGACTGTTCTAACGATAAATCATGGTCTTTCACACCTTATTAGTGTTATCTGTTTTTTTATTTTATGTACTAGATTTCATTTTTCAGTAAAATCCATTTCAAGAAAAAATATTCTGCTTCAATAAATAACTTTAGCAGACAGATTATATATACAGTTAAAAAAACAGCAAAAAAAATGTATTCAAGGACTACAAATTTTATTCATCATGTAGTCACAGCTGAAGGGTTGCTAGCAATGCATATTAGCCTTGACTATGTTAACAATAAAACAGAGCCTTTCGTGTTAATCCTAACAAACAGAAATGTAATAAAATTACAAAAATTATAGAGAATAGCAAAACAGATTTCTTTTGACCATTTATCCAGACATTCCCCATTAAAACATTACCAAACAGCACAGGTTAGACGTCATCCTCAGGCTGAGAATTGGTGGAGCTTCTGAAAGCTTTGCTTTGCTTTTAATCCATGATTTTAAACGATCAAAATTAGCTTAATGCTGATGTGCCTCAGCAATTAATCTGTAGGAGCAGAATGGAGATGGTGTGGAGTGATTGGAGATGCCGTCTGCTGCGTGAGTGCGCTTCTTTCTTGTACTCCTTTCATACTTCTTGTTTTTGGCCTTCAAGTAGAATAGAAATACAAGATTGTTTACCTGGATAAAAACAACTCATTGATACTGTACATTTTCAAGCCAGAATATTCTTAATTTGACTCATGCATCAAAAGCAGCTTGTGATTGTCTGACAAAAACACTGAGGTTACAATGTTCACCTATTCTCAAAACTTGCAGTAAGACAATTGATACGTGTAGTGTTTCATTCCTGGACTTTAAATACTGAATATACAAAACTAGAGTTTGAAATGCCAGTTCATACACACCAAGTCTACACTAAAACATCACAAGACTGCTGCCTTCCATGATCTTCAGGTGAACATCTTCTTCAGTTTGGAGAAAAATCCCCCTTCCTCTTTCTCTGACTCTTCCTCTCTGCTCTGCCCTGACTCTGAGGTCTGTCCGGCCTGAGAACTACCTGAATAAAAACACATTTAGCAAAACAGCTGAAGGAAATGAAGTCTGAGGTAAGTGATAACTTCCCTTTTATGTTGTCTTTGTGTGTACAGGTGCATCTCAATAAATTAGAATGTCGTGGAAAAGTTCATTTATTTCAGTAATTCAACTCAAATTGTGAAACTCGTGTATTAAATAAATTCAATGCACACAGACTGAAGTAGTTTAAGTCTTTGTTTCTTTTAATTGTGATGATTTAAGCTCACATTTAACAAAAACCCACCCATCTCAACGAATTAGAATACTTCATAAGACCAATAAAAAAAACATTTTCAGTGAATTGTTGGCCTTCTGGAAAGTATGTTCATTTACTGTATATGTACTCAATACTTGGTAGGGGCTCCTTTTGCTTTAATTACTGCCTCAATTCGGCGTGGCATGGAGGTGATCAGTTTGTGGCACTGCTGAGGTGGTATGGAAGCCCAGGTTGCTTTGATAGCGGCCTTCAGGTCATCTGCATTGTTGGGTCTGGTGTCTCTCATCTTCCTCTTGACAATACCCCATAGATTCTCTATGGGGTTCAGGTCAGGCGAGTTTGCTGGCCAATCAAGCACAGTAACACCATGGTCATTGAACCAGCTTTTGGTACCTTTGGGAGTGTGGGCAGGTGCCAAGTCCTGCTGGAAAATGAAATCAGCATCTCCATAAAGCTTGTCAGCAGAAGGAAGCATGAAGTGCTCTAAAATTTCCTGGTAGATGGCTGCATTGACTGTGGCCTTCAGAAAACACAGTGGACCAACACCAGCAGATGACATGGCAGCCCAAATCATCACTGACTGTGGAAACTTCACACTGGACTTCAAGCAACATGGATTCTGTGCCTCTCCACTCTTCCTCCAGACTCCAGACCTTGATTTCCAAATGAAATGCAAAATTTACTTTCATCTGAAAAGAGGACTTTGGACCACTGAGCAACAGTCCAGTTCTTTTTCTCCACAGCCCAGGTAAGACGCTTCTGACGTTGTCTCTGGTTCAGAAGTGGCTTGGTAGCCCTTTTCCTGAAGACGTCTGAGCGTGGTGACTCTTGATGCACTGACTCCAGCTTCAGTCCACTCCTTGTGAAGCTCTCACAAGTGTTTGAATCAGCTTTGCTTGACAGTATTCTCAAGCTTGCAGTCATCCCTGTTGCTTGTGCACCTTTTCCTACCCAAATTCTTCCTTCCAGTCAACTTTGCATTTAATATGCTTTGATACAGCACTCTGTAAACAGCCACACCTTTCAGTAATGACCCTCTGTGACTTACCCTCTTTGTGGAGGGCGTCAATGTTCGTCTTTTGGATCATTGCCAAGTCAGCAGTCTTCTCTATTATTGTGGTTTCAAAGAACAAGAGATACCCGGAATTTATACTGTAGGGACGGTTATTAATTGAAACTCAAATGTAAATATTCTAATATTTTGAGATACTGATTTTTGACTTTCATGAGCTGCAAGCTCTAATCATCAAAATTAAAACAAAAAAACGTTTGAAATGTTTTACGTTACATGCAATGAATCTAAAATATATGAAAGTTTCACTTTTTGAAATAACTTACAAGAAAAAATGAACTTTTTCATGACATTCTAATTTACTGAGATGCACCTGTGTGAGGGGGTGTGACGATTTACCTTTGGCTGGTCTGGTTACTCCAGTAACAGTTCCTTCCACAGCCATCTCATCCTCTGCATAACTTAAGAGCAGCATTCTCTGCCTGTTTGTCAGTTTCCTGTAGATGATCCATGAGATTCATTAGACAAACACAAACTGGATGTCCATATGTGTGTGTGTGTTTGAATGCCTCTTACTTAGGAATTTTGATTTTGATATATACATAATGATCTCCATAACCGAAGCTATTCACTCGTGGGATGCCTTTTCCTGCCAGTCTGATCTTGTGGTCTGTCTGAATGCCTGGAGGAATCTGCAAGAAACACATTTCCTTTTAGTCATATTATACTATGCCAAGGCACAATTAAATGAACAATAAAAGTCCTTTTATTTTCTAACCGCAATGTCGATGGTGCTGTACAGGCCCTGTGCTCTGGCTGTTCCTCCTAGTATCGCCTGTGCTACTGAAATCATCACATCAGAGTGGATATCAGCGCCATCACGACGAAAAACTGGACTCCTCTGGACCTGCAACACGGGAAGTGATATACACATGTAAGCTGGAATAAAATAATATAGACAACTAGCAATTTAATAGGAATGATTTATGAAGAAAACACTAAATAAATGCAGAGAAAATAAACTCTTAGTATAAAACTTAGTAGTGTGTCAATTACAATCAAAATATAAAATCAAAATCAAATAATACTACTGATAAAACATAAAAGCTAGTAATAAAAGGGAGTGTGAAATTAGAAACTAACAATTTAATAAATAGGGATGAATTACAAGAATAACATTAAGCAAGTGTTATTAAAAGGTATAGTAAAAGTAAAACAACTATAGAGAAAAACAAAACAAAAAAGTAAAAATAAATAAAATAAAAAAAAATATTATGTTAATTAAAACCAGGTTGTATAAAATAAAAGATAATAAAAGGCAGTGAAAAATGAGAAAATAATTAGTAAATTAAATAAAAAAAAAATTAATTGTTTAATATTTTCTTTGTAAGCTGGTTTTTAAAATGATAGTAAAAGTAAAATAACAGTAGACAGAGTAAACAAGTATTATTAAAAAAACACTGTACATTAAAATAGAGTAAAATCAAAGATAAAAAGCAGTGTACATTTAGAAAATAATAAAATAAATAGGAATAAATTATGATGATAACATTGATTAAAACAACTGCTACTAAAAGGGATAGTAAAGATGAAAAAAAAAAAAATCCATAAGACTAAATATGCCAATATTTGTGAAAAATGATCATGCTATGGCCCCAAAAAGTATGTGTACTTAAAAAAAGTAAAAATGTTACATATAAACTATTTTAATGAAAGCTATTACAAGCACACTTTCCAAGGAAAACTTATGTCCATAGTTCATGTGTGATATATATTAGGGATTTTTATTGGTTCTATCTGGAAAGCAACACTCACCCTGAATGTGATGTAAATGTATTTCTTCCCGACTGGCACCTTAACTGTTTGTCCATCTTCTATACCTGTAACACAATAACAACAGACAGTCAGTACCCCATACATTCACCTCAGTTCACTATGAATACAGTCACACACCTGCAGGCACAGGTACCATGACGGTCTGTTTCTGTTTGGTTTGTCCAGTTCCTCTGCACATGATGCAAGGAGTGATGATGATAGAGCCCCGCCCACCGCACCGCCTACATGCTGTGCGCATCGTAAACGGACCGGTGTTTATAGACTCCTGCATAATAGAGTAAATTATGCAAAAAAAATGTGAAGACAATAAACGTAGTTGCTAATACCATTGCTATGGCATCCTCACCATGCCAGTTCCATTGCAGTAGTGACAATGTGATACTTTAGTTCCCGGCTCGTGACCTTTTCCATCACAGCGAGGACAGGCGTCATCTATGTTGACCGTTATCTCCTTATTCACGCCTTTAGCAGCCTGCATGAACGTCAGCTCCATCACAAACTACGGAGAGAGAGAGAGAGAGAGAGAGAGGGTTCGGATTGTGGGAGTTTACTGAAGAACAAACACAAATGTGGGATAGTTGTCGCTGTGTGTCTCACTTCAGGTGCCTGTTCGAACATGGAGTTGAGGTCGCCGAAGCCACGCCCCCCAGCGAACTCTCCAAAGATCTTCCTGAACAGCTCTTCTGGGTCCACGGTGGCCCCGCCTCTCCAGTACTGCTGCTGCTGCCCCGCCCCACTCGCACCCGGACCGGCAGAACCGTAGGTGTCATACTGCTTCCTCTTCAGCTCATCACTGAGGGTCTATTCATACAGAACGCCATAAACACACCTTATTAAAACCCTCGTGAATTTAAAGACAAAAATATTCAGCTCATACATATTTCACCAAAAAACATTTTTCTCTTGTGCGACCTTTTGGACATTTTTGTTCTTTGGACAGTTTTTTTTTTTTTTTTTGATCATTTTGCCTGTGTTAATGCCAAATGCATAAATTTTGGCACAGGTGTATATTTTTATTGGAATTTTACTATTTCACTTCCTTTAATAATTCTGTTTTGCACTAGATACAAATTGTTCCTCTCAGGACCTTAAGGTCAGAAATGTCCCCATTGAAACCATTAAAACTGAAAAAACTGATTAAAAATTTTTAATCACAGTGCCATTTAACTGTAAAATGATGTAATTTTTGTTAATAGGCTTTCATGCTGTTGGCAAGGCTTCAAAATTAAATTTGACTATTTTTTTACCAGATGGTGCTATTTTTTTCAGGTTTGGCCTATAAAGCAAATACTCGCTTTATTCCTGTTTTCTGCTTCTGCATATTATAGAGCCAATTGGATAAATAATGCAGATTTCTGAAACATCATGTGACACTGAAGACTGGAGTAATGTTGCTGAAAATTCAGCTTTTCATCACAGAAATACTGTACATTTTAAAATATTTTAAATAGAAAACAGTTGTAATAATATTTTTTGTAATTATATTTTGATCAAATAAATGCTATGATAAAAATATATTTAAAAAAAAAAACATACAAACCCAAAACTTCTCAATGGTAGTTCAATAAATATATTAAATATATACAGGTGCTGGTCATATAATTAGAATATCATCAAAAAGTTGATTTATTTCACTAATTCCATTCAAAAAGTGAAACTTGTATAATGTATACATTCATTCCACACAGACTGATATATTTCAAACAGTTTATTTTCTTTTAATTTTGATGATTATAACTGACAACTAATGACTGAATTCAGTATCTCAGAAAATTAGAATATTGTGAAAAGGTTCAATATTACAGAACACCTGGTGCCACACTCTAATCAGCTAATTAACAAGACATGCAAAGGCCTTTAAATGGTCTCATAGTCTAGTTCTGGGCTACACTGATATGGGAAGACACTGGCACGACGATTGTCAAAAAGAGCCATTGACACCTTGCACAAGGAGGGCACGGCCATAAGAGTCATTGCAAAAGAGGCTGAGCTGTTCACAGAGCTCTGTGTCCAAGCACATTAATAGAGAGACAAAGGAAGGAAAAGATGGTAGAAAAAGTGTACAAGCAATAGGGATAACCGCACCCTGGGAGATTTGTGAAACAAAACCCATTCAAAAATGTGGGGGAGATAGACAAAGAGTGGACTGCAGCTGGGATCAGTGCTTAAGAACACTGCACTTCCATTATACAAGACATGGGTTTCAGCTGTCGCATTCCTGCGTAGTAAAACTCTTTCTTGAACAACAGACAACGCATCAGAGCGTCTCGGGAACAAAGGACTGGACTGCTGCTTGGTGGGTAAGTTATAATTTCTCTGATGAAGATAAATTTTGAGCACTTTGAAATCAGGGTCCCTGAGTCTGGGGAAGAGAAGGGAGGCACAGGAATCACGTTGCTTAGTCCGGTATAAAGTTTCCACAGTCAGTGATGGTTTGGGGTGCAATGTCATCTGCTGGTGTTGGTCCACTGTGTTTTCTGAGGTCCGAGAGTCGACAACCCGTATACCAGGAGGTTTAGAGCACTTCATGCTTCCTGCTGCTGACCTTCATGGAGATACAGATTTCATTTTAACAGGACTTGGCACCTGCACACAGTGCCAAAGCTACCAGTACCTGGTTTAAGGACCATGGTAATATGTTGAGTAATAGTAACTAAACTAAAGCCCTGACGCCGACCCCGCCGAAAATGAATTATTGTGAAGGAAGATGCGATATGCCAGACCCAACAATGCAGAAGAGCTGAAGGCCACTATCAGAGCAACCTGGGCTCTCATAACACCTGAGCAGTGCCACGGGCTGGTCGACTCCATGCCACTTGCGCCGCGTCCTTATGTTCAGGTAAGGCCCCAACTTCGTAGTGCTGTACGTATATACTTTTCATGTTCATACTTTTCAGTTGGCTGATTTCTAAAAATCCTTTCTTTGTAGTCTTCTGATAATATTCTAATTTTCTGAGATACTGAATTTGGGGTTTTCATTAGTTGTCAGTTATAATCACCAAGTAAAAGAGAATAAACACTTAATATATCAGATATAATAGAATGAATCTTATCGTTATACAAGTTTCACTTTTTGAATGGAATTAGTGAAATAAATCAACTTTTTGATGATATTCTAATTATATGACCAGCACCTGTAGATAGTTATATGTATTGTACTACATTTGCACAAACCCATTTTTTTTATTGTAATTTTTTTATTTCAAAGATTATTATTACTACAATACAATAATGTTAGCAATAAATATAAAACCAAAACTAAAAGTATGTAAAAATATTTACAATTTAATATTTACATTTTGTTTTCAATGCTTTCACATTATAATAATGATATTCCACAGGAATGTGCTTAATAATGGTCATGAAAATTCTGTCACAATAGAAAAAAATAATGGTACCAAAAGTAAGCTTATTTTTTCTTTATGCAAAAAACAAACAAACAAACAAACAAAAAAACATTATTTGGGGTAAAATTAAACCAAATTAAACCATAGAAATGTAATTCAAGATATTAAGAGGACAAATTAATGTTAATGTTCCTTACCTCATAGGCTTCTGCCAGCTTGGCAAACTTCTCTTTTGCGTCAGGGTCATCTGGGTTGGTGTCTGGATGGTATTTCTTGGCCAACTGAGTGAAAATACCCCCAGTTAAACTCCCAGTGAACCATCTTTAAAAAAAATATTAAACTTATGTCACAAGGGTTGTCAGACCTGGTAGTAGGCTTTCTTAATGTCTTTCTGAGAGGCAGTCCGAGGAACCCCCAAAACATCATAGAAGTCCTGCTGATGGCACCCAGAAGTAGTGTGGAAGAAATGAGAGCTGAAAACACTGTGGCTTCTCAACACTGAAAAATACAAACACACAGTCAACATTAACATAGGACAAATATTTCTTAAAATAATTGTATTAGTTGTTGCAGAATAGTAGATAAAATGTCAGTCAGCGATTCTTTCTGCAGTTTACATCATTACGCCAGTAGGTGGTGACAGGTGTATTAGTGATCCATTTTTCGGAAACATTTTAGTTGGACTTTCGTTTAACTTTTTTTAAATTACTAGTTTCAGATGGTTCCGAGAACATTAAAAATGAGCATTCCCATAAAGTTTGCAAATAGAATATTCACATAACCTAGAAAAAACAAGTTTTTTTTAACATTAAAAAACCTGGATGTTTTGAGCGTTCAAAGAATGTTCATAAATTACGTTTTCATAACCTAAACAAAACATCAGCAAAACACTTAGAACATATTTTTTGTTAGCTGGAACGCTAGTATGTGGTTCTGAATTCAATCAGGACTGGAGCGAGTCTTTATAAAGATTGAATTTATTAGTGACTGGAGCACAAAACCAGTCTTAAGTCGCTGGGGTATATTTGTAGCAATAGACAAAAATACATTGTATGGGTCAAAATGATTGATGTTTCTTTTATGCCAAAAATCATTAGGATATTAAGTGAAGATCATGTTTTCATAAGATATTTATAATTTTACTGTATCCTCCTCAAACTTCATTTTTGATTAGTAATATGCATTGCTAAGAACTTCATTTGGACAACTTTAAAGGCGATTTTCTCAATATTTTGATTTTTTTGCACCCTCAGATTCCAGATTTTCAAATAGTTGTATCTCGGCCAAATATTGTCCGATCCTAACAAACCATACATCAATGGAAAGCTTATTTATTCAGCTTTCAGATGTTGTAGAAATCTCAATTTCAAAAAATTGACCCTTATGACTGGTTTTGTGGTCACATTAAATGACTGAATCATTCGTTTAGTCATTATGCTCAAAACCACTGTTTCATTTAGTGACAGTTGTACTTCTCGGAGGCGCGCAAACTTGTTGTTGATCCTGCAGTGAGTTTGTTTGGAAATATTTTCTTTGGCAGCGCAAAAAAAGACATATTGTACCTAAAAGGTAAGTGACTCAACATGAACCTATTATTTAGCTAATATCACACGTTTAGCTTCCCTGTAAATACATGTGTGCCTGCCTACACACCAAGTTACCCACATTTACGATAGTTACAATAACTATATTTTTACCATGGTACAAAGGACACTTTACTAATATTAGCAATAATGTAAGTCAGTTGCATCATCTCTTTCAACCTTTCTAATGCCACTGACATACTGTATATGTGACCGGGGACCACAAAACTAGTCTAAAGGGTCAATTTTTTGAAATTGAGATTTATACATTATCTGAAAGCTGAATAAATAAGCTTTTTTTTGTTATGATAGGACACTATTTGGCCGTGATACAACTATTTGAAAATCTGGAATCTGAGGGTGCAAAAAAATCAAAATATTGAGAAAATCGCCTTTAAAGATGTCCAAATGAAGTTCTTAGCAATGCATATTACTAATAAAAAAATGAAGTTTTGATATATTTACGGTAGGAAATTTACAAAATATCTTCATGGAACATGATCTTTACTAAATATCCTAATGATTTTTGGCATAAAAGAAAAATCAATCATTTTGACCCATACAATGTATTTTTGGCTATTGCTACAAATATACCCCAGCGACTTAAGACTGGTTTTGTGGTCCAGGGTGACATATGGACAAATACGTCCACAACAGAGTGATATGTTAGACCTGATGAAATGCAAAACAATAAGCTTGTTCTATTAACAGAGTTCAATATAACTACTTTGATCACATAACCAGCTCACCTGGTACCCTGTTCAATGTCACACCTCCTCTGTGCCTCCAGCAGCTTAAATTACCCTCCTTCACATAACTGCGAATCCAGCATATCCTCAGAGCTGCGGTATCTCCGTGCCGAGAGGTCTTTATAAGCGCGCAGGTGCTGCGAAGTCCAGGTAGACCGCTTGACAGCCAGCGTGCAGCACAGCGAGCACTGGAGGCTGCCATGTTTACATCTCTCTATGGGCCGGCTGTGCACTGCGCATGCGCGAGGAGGAGTGTGGTTTTATTTGCATCTGCTTTGCGGCTTTTCACCACTAGATGGCGCGACATGAACACAGTTTGGGGAGTCATCGCAGACGACAAAAGTTTGACATTTTGTATGTGATAAATCCTACTTTGTTATATTTTAATAGGCTACACACAATTCTAAAGCGTCTAAAATATTAACATGATTGATAGTTGACACTTTTTAACCTTTTAAGTAAAAGGCCGTGTAGCTGTAAATATAAAAACTTAACTCAGGTAGTGATACTTTTTTGCTATGAAATCATTATTAAAGTAAACGTAGGGAAAAAAAACTTTACTTGATTATCCATCCATCCTTTTTTTTTTTAAATCACACGAACTAAGCATTGAAATATCAGTATACTAATACTAAGACTTATTATTGAAAGATATAGAGTGACAATTTACATTTATGTGCATTGTATGTAAGTAGTCTATACTATTATAAAGATCTCACTGATTTACATTACAAACTATCAAAATTTAATCTTTCATTTGGCCATATAAATCAGCATCTTCACAAGGAAAAAACAAACAAACATATTTTTGCTTAGTTTGGGCCTCTGAGTAAAACTGAGGTGTTTTTTTCCTCCTGGAGTATGGGCTCCATATTCTCCTATCATGCTATAGTCATAAAAGCTTGATGTATAAAATATGATACTCAAAAAAGCAAACTTTTTAGGCTATGTGTAAAGGTTCAATAAAATATTGCATTAAAATATTGTTTCATATATCAGGCTTTACAGGGTTTAATAAATAAATGTAAATACCACAGCACATGCAAAACCCTTTTTATAGCCACAAGGAGGATGTATATAAAGATTTACAATATCATGTGCAATTTAAACTCATCATGTAATATAACCTGGGAATCTAAACTACTAATTTTCACTTCGCAGAGATAGAGACAAGACCAGAACCAAGACTAGACCCCTTGAGGCCCAGACCAAGACCTCAAGGCCATCAAGATCTCTCAAGATAGGTATGATCTTAACAGTAATGACTTTATTTGTCTTTAAGTATTTCCACATTTCTTTCCCACTGGACAGATTGGAAAACTGCAGCCGTAAGTGGGTACAGTCAGGAGTTAAACTAGCATTTTAACAGTCCTGAGGTTTCTTGAGGAGGGAAAATGATATTTTGAACAACATATACTGTACTCATAAAACTCCACAATTTCCACAAGTGTGGTCTGACCCTGGCTCTCTTTAATACGGTGATGCCGGCCTGACTGGGGTTTGGTTGGCGGCACTGAGACCCCCCGGTGATGATGTCATAAAGACTGTGGCTGATGTCATGATGAGGCTGGTTGCTGGTTGGACGCAGAGGCTTGTGTGTGTGGTGAGTTTAACCGCTGTCTCACATGCCACCTCCACCGGCAGGAATACGCCTGTTTCTGTGTGAGAAACGGATGTTTTATTTGAAATAGAGAATAAAGCGTCTCTGTTTGCCTTTGGGAACCCCGAAAGAGATGGGTTTTTTTAAGTATGGAAACTCCACTGAGATAACTGTGTATGTTAAATACATGTACACAATTTCTTTGAGTGGGCAGAGGTTCAGATCCAGCCATAGTCTGTCTTATCCTTCTCTTTTGACGTACAGTAAATGTTAACAATCCCCACTCACCCTCAGTATTACAAACACAGCTAACATCTGTGTTGAATTAAGAAAATCCCAGTGCTGTACGGCTCTCAACTGCTTTGAGTTGTTCCCCTTTGCTCTTTCACACACGTAGACACTCGTTCCTTCACTTACTGTTGCACACATGCGTGAGATACACATGGCAATGAATTGCTAATGTTGCTAAAGTAATAGCACACGCTTGTGAAAAGTGTGCTTAATTATATTCATTCTGCATTTGTGTTGCACTTCAAACTTTAAATGTATTTTTAAAAGCTACACTTGCAGTCAATGTTATATTAATTAAATAAAAGGACACTTAAGTGTGCTTAAAGAGAGCTCACTTCCATGACTCTTTTTCTTAACACACTTAAGTACACTTTCATAAAGTTCACTGTAGTGCAGTAAAATTAAAAGTTTAAAGCTTAAAGCATATTTCAAATCATTGTTTTAAGAATATTTTGTTGTACTTTAATGAAGTACACTTGTTTCGATGTGTTGCTTATCACATGTAAAGTACTTCATTATAATTTTAACTGTAGGGTGTTACTCAATATGACTTTAAATGTACTAAATTGCAACTTCATAAAAATTTTAGAAATTAGAAATATGAAAATACAAATAAATGTAAATATATTGCATAAAAGCTTTCAAATAAAAATGACATTAAAATATATATTAGTTTAATGCTAGTCAGTACATTCAACAATACACATTAACCATATTTCCAAGACAACAGTAACTATGAAATTACATATAAACATATACTCAAGTCCTATGGGTCAAAAAGCAATCTAAAATACAGCATATTTTATATACATTTTATCTATAATACATTTTAATTTAATTGCTGTCAATATGCAGTTAAGTGCCCAGTTTACACTTATATTGTTTCCTTAGTAATGCTAAAGTAATTTTTTCTTTCCTACAAGTAGTTACACATTACTAATGAAAATGTGAGTTGTGGCTCTGATCGATGGCTATTTGGTCTAGGCCCCTCCTACAATGCAAATATTTTTCGCCTGTTTCTTCGTCCACTTTGCCTGAGTATTTAGAAAAGCAATAGCACAGTAAACTCCTCAACAAGCTGTACAATTTATAATATAATTCATGTACGTAACACAAATAGTGTGAGATATGTTAAATACTTTGTGTTCAAATATCTGACTCGTACTAGGGAATGACTGGTGTTAGCAACCGTGAAAAACAGTGAATGTCGTGAGCACAAATCTGCAATGTGCCCAACCTCATCTAAAAATGCCCTTCAGCAAAAATATGTGATTTATATGTGGAGCAGAACAGATTGACAGTTGGCTATGATCAGAAGCTGGTGTGGTAAAGCTGTCACAAAGGAACTTTATTGCGGTAATTGCGTTTCTCTAACTAGCGTGCCATGCAAGAGCGGGTATGTGGGAACTGAGAGGAGCTCATGACCTTTCATTAAAATGAGCCCCAAAACTCATTAAAGACCAAGGCACGGTTTTCTTTCACAAGATTATATGCTTGTTCCTTAAACATTGGGCTTTATTATATGTGCTTAAAGCTGAATCACTGTTTGCTGTGTGTGTGGATGTGTGAATGAATGCATTTCTGATATTTACTTGTATCCACTGTGTATATATGGTGTGGGGGAGGTTGTTTACGCTTGACCCATGGTAGTTAGGTAGCATCTGGTGTTGCCACAGTCCCATTATTCTAGCGAAGAACTGCCCACTTTGACAGGAAGAGACCTTTGAACTGACATTCAAGCGACCAACCACAGTTTGTTTGGTTCTCATGCGCCATATACTACAGAATTGTGGACTAAAAAAGTGCACTAAAATCAAGCAGTCAGATCAAAACTCCTGCAATATGCATTAAACTGTGATTGAACAGTGCCTTGAGTGTCCTGAGAAGGAAAGAGTCAGAAAACGGAAAAGAGAGAGGCGGTGCGGTCATGGAGAAATGTAGGGAGATGCGATCCCAGAGAAGTCACAAATGATAGACAACACAGCAGGCAAACCTTAATCATAGAGTACAACACCAACCTCGCAACATCCATAAAATTGGATTTTCGCAGGCCCAATAGCTACAGTCTTGCGGCATGTGTGTGTGCATGTGAATCTGTTTCCCATTACTCCCATTTCCCTTCATTCCCAGTTCCAATACTCTTATTGGCTCTGATCACTGCCACATGCAGGTCGAGGGGCAGTAAGAGTAGGGATCAAAGTTCGGAGGTCAGAGGGATGTTGCTCGTTTTTGTGAATTAACCGTAATTCAGTAGTAGATTACAGAGCTATTACGTAGATTATGTCCTTTCCAACCAGGCCCACACATCGCCTCTGCTTTAAAAACAGGGATTGAGTTACTGAGCATGTGTTTATGTCCTACAGGAACACATAAACCTGTGCACCAACCTGAGTTAGGGTCACTTTATAATAACTTGATTTGTGCTGGTGATGATCCCGAAGCCTGTGGGTTCAGTATGGCAGGGTTAGTCTTTATAATGAGTAAAATGACATGAAATAGTATTATGAGACTGAGCGAAGAGAGTTTCCTAATCTCTCAAGTCTTATTTGGCACATCGAATTTCATTCATGAACATGAGTTGAGTCAAGTGTGTTGTTAGGTAAGGCAGGCATCCAAAATGTGCAGAGTTAGGGTTTCTTCTGGACTGATTGGAGAACATACCTCTAAACAAAAAGATGAAGGGGTCACATTATGGCTCAGGCATCAATAGTTGAGCTTCTTTGCATTCCTTGTCTCAGCTATCTACCTTACCATCTTGACATTGCCAAGAATGACATATTCCTGGATCAACATCCTTGGAATATTCCTAAAACCAAGGTGTTTATTCCTGCTCTTGGAGATCTGCCTTGATACAGAGTTTATGTTTTGAAATGATCATCAGAAAAGAACAAGACAATGAAACAATCAAATTTTAAGGGTTTTTAAAAGAGCTATGGTCATGGGCAAGAAAGGCCTGTTGTCAATAGTGTATAGAAATATGAAGCATAGCTCACACAAAATTCACTTTTAAACCAAGCAGCTTTCTGTTGGTAAATGTAATGAATCCAACTTGGACCTTTTGCGAAATCTGCCTGGGGAAATTTTGGCCATGAAAGTTTGCCAAACAATGGTAAATGTAACTGCGCAATTTAGTTCCTCAGATTCCAGGGGAACTTTAAGTCTATGACTGGGTTAGGGATTGTGTTACAGGAATGTTGTGTCTGGACTAATAGATGTTGATCCAGGAAGTAGGCAAAATGGTGCTATAGGGTGACGCAGAGGAGACGAATTGTTGAATAAAGTCGTCACTCAAACTCTCTGTGAAGGGTCAATTGATGGCACCACCAACAGTTCACACTGCACGATTTTAGCCCTGATTTTCACTCATCAACAGTTTTGTGGAAATTGCCGTCAAATGCCTGAAATCAGAGGTAAATCAGTGCTTTTTCATGAGTGAGTGACAATTCATGAGTGAGTGACAATCTCGTAGTGTTATCAAAGACGAGCTCTGAGAGAACTGAGTGATCTTGTACGACAACAACCGTGTGATCTAACTTTATTTCCTGTATCAATTCTCGCGTGTTTGGTTGTGAAACATAGTTTGTAGACAAGGCAGAGTTGTCGGTGATTTTTCCTATTGTATAATTAATGTGTGACCCCCTGTCGCCGATCCATCATGTATTGTGCAGAATCCCAACTAGACGCTACCCCAGACGGTCATGGAGTGTGAGAAGAGCAGTGATCCAATGACTTTGAAAATCGCGCAGTGTGAACCCAGCATCCAAAAGGCAATACTAATGTTTAGGGAAAACAGTTTGACTGTATTTATTATTGGTGTTTTATTTAGGCAGTGAGTCCTAATGTACATCCATCATATAATAGGTCTCAAGGTGGATCTTGGGTTTTGATTTGATGTACTGTAACTTAGTGAATTGTAATTCCTGTGAGAGGGAACAAGAAGGAAATATAGATCCTGCAGGGTGGAGTGTTTTGGACCTAGTTCATTATCAATATTCAGCCCAGATTTTTTCCCCATGAGTTTGGAAGCAAACCTACAGCAGATGGTTAGACTGTTCAAACAGTCTGTATTGGGAACAGATTCATTAGACCTGTATCAAGTGAAGGTTTTGGTGCAGGCCCAATGGTTTCTCGATAATAGCAGTTTTAATCAGAGGAACATTGTTTAAGCTATGTGCACAGCAATTACAGGGATTGAACAAAAGCCAGAAAAGGAAACAGTTGCTTCTAGTAAAGCCTCGACTTGTTATGCAGAGGAAAAATAAGACAACAACAGTAGGAGGTAAACATGCAAAATTTTACCAGCAACCAATGATCGGACTCATAGAGCAGCTTTCGGAAAGTTTGTCATTACACATTTTGACTCATTACTCAATTTGCGTCTTGCTTGTCTAAAGTAACTGTCAAATACAGTTCCGGAACGACAAGATTATAAACTTGTTCTAGAGGACTATAAATAAAACACAATAAAACTGGTCAGAGTTTTTCCAGTTTGTCTTTCCTTTGTGACTCCATTTAGGTTCAACTTCCCGCAGTGTGTTCTTATTATAGGTCAGGCAAGGGCCTTTTATACTACAATGGGCATTTGAAAAACAGTTCCTTCATTCTCTTTAAACATATAATTAGGTGAAAATGCCACAAGACAGAATCAAAGCCAGGGCCATAATTAGTCCAAGTGTAAAAGTAGTTTCTCCTCGTCTTGACTGGTTAGTTTCTGGTTCGAAGTGACAGATCCCTAAACCACGGAAAGCTCGTGTGAACTCTGTCTCTTTCTCATCTCTCATGGCTGCCCTCTCGTCTAGAGCCTCTGAAACATAAACAGTATATTTGGTGATGGTGTGTGGGGTTTGTCAGATTTATGGGCATTACACTTTGAGGAGAGGAGGGTGCGCAGAGGGTGAGATTGGTACACCCTGGAACATCTTAAGGAAATGTAGGAGGAACTTCAGTTGGTACTTCAGTTTTAATTGAGAATTCAACAAATATCTTTCAAAAAATAAAGTTATCCACTGTTTTTCTTTATTATTGAGTGAGGAGATCACTGATGATGGCACATTCACAGCAAGATTTTGTAGTAATTCTTTGTTTTTGAGGAAGCAACAGAAGGCAAGAAAAGACGTTTCAGAGATGTTCTTCTCAGCCAAGGCTGGCCTTGACCTCTGACCCCATAATGCAGGGGAAACCGTGCAGTGTTGCGTTCCCAATGCAGCTTCTTGGTGGCTGGGTAATCTCAGAGGTCGTGCTCCCTGTGGGAACAAAGCTGCCGGGTTCTTCTTTAGGCCAGAGATGACTTGTAAAACATGGCCACAGGAGAGAGATAGGCCACTTTGACCTGACATGAAAATGTAGATTCTCAGACCAAGACTAATTTATAATTTAGTGCTTCCTAAGTACTCTCTACTTTAAACCTACCAAGTTTTACGCCTGATTTCAAGAGCAGTGTGTAGTTAATTTATCTATTCATAGATCTGAGATCCATGATGCTTTTTCAAGGCATCATTCTAATTAATACAAACCATATAAGTGAAGATTTGAAAGATTTTGAACACTTGATATAGCCAAGTGAGCTTGGCTTGATTTCTACAGAGTGTGATGTTAGCATGTTGCTAAGCTAACAATGTGAAACTCCATTAAGCATAAAAAGACACTTAAAAGATACCACAATTTTAGGGAATTTTTTATTTATGCATTATACTATCTAGTAGCCTATTTATTAACAAGACTTCTCTTGACTCCACCATCGTGATTGTTTTGTTTTGATTCATTAGGCTTGTTGCAGTCAGTGTTGGGATGGTTACTTTGGAAACGTAATAGGTTACAGTTTACAAGTTACTGTATTTAAAATTCAATAAGTAGTGCAACTATTTCAGTTATTTTATTAATGTAACTGGTTACATTTGATTACTTTTTGATTAGTTTTCTAATTTTCTAAGGAATGTTTGACTGTTAATCTGTTAATTAAACTATAAACATTTTCAAATGTGTGTGTGTGTGTGTGTGTGTGAAAATATTTAGATGTAATCCCCTTTGTTACTGTTGACATTTTCATAAGTAACACATTTTAATTACACATTTTTTTCTCCGTAACTGTAATGGGTTACAGTTACATTTATTTTGTAATTAAATTAAGTAACGCCGTTACATGTAACTAGTTACTCCCCAACACTGGTTGCAGTGCATTTTGGGTTTGCATTTTCTGCAGAAGTATACATGTGACAATGTCTTAAATATTGGCCGAAAGAAAGTATCTTAATTTATGCTTCTTAACTTCTAGAACAGACTGCTTGTCGGGAGAATGAATGCTAAAACGCTGTCAATGCAAGCAGCCCGCTGAGTTTTGGAGGTTATTATATGTTCTCTAAAGAACGTTGTTGCTATTTTAATCATATTTAATGCATCTTTGTGCATGTGTGTGTGTGTGTGTGTGTGTGTGTGTGTGTGTTCTGCATCTAAGCCCTGTAAACAACCAGCTGAGAAGCCTAACAGAACTTTAATGCAGCTGTCAAAATTCACAACTCCCACAATGCAAACACCACTGCCCAAATCTCTCACACTTGCTGACCATTATTCCCCTGAGCTGTTCTTTTGAAATCCATCAGAAAAAAGCGGAAATCCAAGAGTCTGCTGGTAATTGCTACGATGGATGATGATTCGTTTTTACGACAACATAATTTAAACAGCATTCCTTTACAGAGTTACTGTTAATTATCGGTGCTCTACAGCCAAGCCGTATAAACCTGTCCTGCACAGTTCAGTCAAATAACTCTCATAAATCTTTTTTTTTTGGAAGCCTTGGAAGGTAAATTTGGACCTTTGTCCCAATAAAACATCTTGAATCTGCACTTCTACTTATGGCCCATTACTCCACCTTGGCTCTGATCAGATATACTGGGGCAAATGGCCTCGTCCACACAGATGGAAATAGTGAGCTCATAGCACCGTAATTTAGCTTTGAGAAAAATGAGGCTAGACTGTGTGTGTGTGTGCGTTTGTCTATTTATGTGTGTCCTTATGAAAAATAAGCGATCAAGTTGCTTTGCAGTGTGTACAAGAATGATCCTATGCAGATCTTGGTGAGCCTTTCAAAAGTTTAGTTTCATGTTGGCATGCGAGGCAGACTGGGACTCTAAACATGTTTTTCAGTGCAAAATACAAAACCTGTATCTTATTTGATAAGCACCGGCAGTGCAGTTTATCATGTCACTAAATGGTGGTAAAAGGAAATTTCTATTTATATTAAGAGATGGGAATTTCGGCAGTTCATTTGTTATTAGCACTAATTTCATGGTAGCTGTTTTTAGCATTTAGCAACTCATTTAGTGTAGAGATTCAGAAACTTTTTGTCAACCGTACCCCTTTGACCCAAGATATTTACCCCCTGACAATATTTTAAATTAATATTTAACAACACATTTGCATGTTCATAGTTTAATGCTAGCATAATGTACAGGTAAACAAAAAAAAAAAAAAATGCTTATATTACTTAAAGGGATAGTTCACCCAAAAATGAAAATTCTGTCATTAATTACTCACCCTCATGTTGTCCCAAACCCGTAAGATCTTAGTTCATCTTCGGAACACAAATTAAGATATTTTTGATGAATTCCGTGAGCTCTCTGACCCTCCCATAGACAGCAAGTATCCTAACACGATCAAGGCTCAGAAACATAGCATCAGTGACATGTGACATCAGTGGTTCAACCATAATTTTACGAAGCTATGAGAATACTTTTTGTGCGCAAAGAAAACAAAAATAACGACTTTATTCATAAATTCGTCTCCTCCGTGTCACACTATAGCGGCATTTTGGAGAGTATCACATACAAAAACAACATATGCTGTTCTGTGTCAGCAGCACTGTACACGGATACGCCGTTTATGCTGTTTACGCTTTGATATAAATGTAAACAACGTATCCGCGTGCATACGTTGCATGTGTTGCTTACATATGTGATACTCTCCAAAATGGCGCTACGGTGACGCGGAGGAGACGAATTGTTGAATAAAGTCGTTATTTTTACATTTAAAAAATGTAAATAAAAAATAATAATTTAAAATTCAAATAAACATTTTATATAAAATTAAAATGTTAAAAGGACATTGTAATTATTTATTTTAATTTATTTATATTTAACTTTAATTTTTTTAATTAACTCAAACTTTCTGCAGGTTACCCAGTTTGGGAACCCTAATTTAGTGAACTGAACATTGCAAATATGCCTTTTAAATAAAATTCAGTTTACCACCTGCTTTTTGTTAATAAGCGTTAATTGAGCCAGACAAATAGTGCTGAATTTGTGAATAAAACACAAACTATTATGTACATAATTTCCATTGAAAGGAGGCATTTCACTTAAATTAATTTCATGACAACTGCAGGTGGTTAGTGAATAAGAGGCACATTTGCGCACAACTTCATGAATTCACAGTTTCTTTCTGTTATTTCACTTTGTGTTTCACATCTTTGCCTTACATTGTTAATGAGCTGGGACTCTACATTTCATTTACAGCTGGTCATTTTCACGACAGCGAAAGGTGTGAGATCATAGTAGAAAGTGTTGAAGGAAAGGAGGACAAAGGGAGCGAGTAAATATCTGGAGTTCATCACAGGGGTTCATTGTTCAGTCCTGTTGAAACAGCTGTGCTGTTTGTTTCGAAGAGTCCAGTTGTACAGCGACCTATGATTTTTAGTCATCTTATTGGAAAGGTTTATACATACAGACTGCATACACACGCTCACATAATCGCATACGCGTGCATGTACACACTCGACGCAAGATCCAGCAATACGCAGTTCAACTGGAACGCAGAGGTGAACGTGTTCTGTTGTTTTGGGAGACAGTCCAGGTACTGGCTTATTTTGGACCTTGAAATGAAGTGTGCAAGGATGTGCCGCCAACATGGCAATTAGTTTTGAAAAAGCAGGAGAGAAACAAGCACATAGAAAGACATGCTTTTGAGGAGAGGTGAAGGAGTGCAACCTCTTTGAGCTGATGAGCATTTTAATACGAGACATAAATGGCGCCACGGAGTATCTGGCATTTGGATCCAGCTCAGATTTATCTACATTAAATCAAATCTCTCACCATAATTCAGAAACATAGTATACAGTGGTACAAGACACCTTGCATGAAATAAAACCAGCCCGATCTCACGGCAATTCGTACATATTTTACGAGATGGCTAATTCGTACGAATTCGTACGACCTCACTTGTACAAATTCATACGATTTTTGCCAAATTGTACGTATTTTACGAGTTGCCAATTCGTATGAATTTGTACGAATGACCTATATCTAACCCCGCCCCTAAACCTACCCGTCACTGGGGTTTAGACAAATCGTACTAAATCGTACGAGTGAGGTCGTACGAATTCGTACGAGTTAGCCACCTCGTAAAATACGTACAAATTGCCGTGAGATAGCATTGAATAAAACATGTTTTAATGTTACTATAAATGCAGATAAATTACGTTTACGAAAGCTCACTTCGCAAGTTTTTAGATGTAAGGAAGGCTGAGGCTGCATTTTATTCCAGTGAATATTTTTCAGGGTATGTTTGGTTTTAAAAGTCAGTTTCTGTATAGTCACACTGACTGCAAATAAGCTGTTACAAACTATATTTGCATGATTTTACTATCACCTTCCACTTTAAAGATACTACAGCTGACATATACACAATATGTGAGCATTTTCCCATTAAAGATGTAGTAGACACCCTTTAGACATTATTGTTAAAGGATTATCTTACACATACTTGTGTATTTTGTTGAGTTAGGTGTGCAATTTTGCCAATAACTATACTTTTATACAAATAATTGCACCCTTGAAGAAAGATATATCACTTGGCCGGTGACATTAAATATGGGGTATGACACTTTCCTGAAAAACATCAGTTTCCACCTCTTTGTGTTTGAGCTTCTGTCTTTCAAAGCCATAATATGCATAATTCTGTTATTAGAAGTTCTGAACCTGGGCAAACCCAGGTTAGCTTTTCCCAGAGTGAAATGAGGACTCGAGTTAAATGCAGCATCATAGACATGTCAGCAAATTTACAGAAGACTTTGTTTGTGAACACACAGTTGTTCTTCCTCTTCCCAAAGCTGTAAAAAGACATTATGGGACTGGCCTTAGATATTCACATATGTCATCATTGCTTTTATGGTGCTTTTGTTCAAACATTTCTTTATTTGCTGTCACTTTATACCTTCGTGCATTCTAAGTTTTATTGGCTGAGTTTTTGCCAGTGTAACTGAGAATGTGTTTGCTGACTGTAATGTGTTGAGAGTCAAACATCGTTATCTCGTTGGTGTGTCTGTGTGTGTCTGTGTCTGTGTGTGTGTGTTAACAGATTTACTGTATGTTTGTTTAAAGAAAAAAAACAGTGTAGGCAAAGAACAGCACTTCCTTTTAAAAATGTGTTGTGAAACATCAATAAAAGAGTAGGCCTATCATAAAGTCTTTTACTATTTGATAGTGCGATATTTGATAGCTATTAGTACTATATTTGACTATTTCATAGTGCTTCTTCTATAGTCAGTTTTTACATTTCAGTCAAATACTTTTGGATCTGTTACTGTAAATAAGTTAAATTATAGTTTAGATTTAGTTATCAGAGTCTTCACAACTGAATACTCTTAAACAACCTTAAATCTGATGTAATTTTGTCTCTTTTTTTTCCTGTATGAGTATTTTGTGTAGTCTATAGTAAATATATTACCTGTTATTATTTTCATTTTCCAGTCAAACGCTTTTGGATCTTTTACTGTAAATAAATTATTTTATAGTTAAAATTACGTTATTACATAATTTGCTTGCGTTTTTTAACTTTTAAGAAGTTTACTTTTAATTTTCCTTTTAGATTGCGCTGTGAAACATCAGTAAAACACTATAAAATAATGTAAAAGACTGTCGAATCTTCTAGTATTTTACTAGACTATTTGGTAGCACTATTAGATTAAATTCTTAATTGCATGTGTGTATATATATTTATATAAATTTGTTCATTTTGTTCATGCAAAATATATATTTTTTAATTGATGGGCAAATCATTATTAATATCGCTGTTATTATTACTAGCATTATCAGAGTGTTCATTAACTGAATACCTTTAAACACTCCCAAAAGTTTTTTGTTGTTGCATTCTCAGTGCTGCCACTAGGGGCATTATTGCATGTATTAGCATAAACTGTATTCTTCTATCACCAGTTTTCTATTTCAGGTTAACTAGTTTCAGATATGTGACCCTGGACCACAAAACCAGTCATAAGTGTCAATTTTTTGAAATTGCGATTTATACATTATCTGAAAGCTGAATAAATAAGCTTTCCATTGATGTATGGTTTGTTATGATAGGACAATATTTGGCCGAGGTACAACTATTTGAAAATCTGGAATCTGAGGGTGCAAAAAAAATCAAAATACTGAGAAAATCGCCTTTAAAGATGTCCAAATGAAGTTCTTAGCAATGCATATTACTAATCAAAAATTAAGTTTTAATATATTTATGATAGGAAATTTACAAAATATCTTCATGGAACATGATCTTTACTTAATATCCTAATGATTTTGGCATAAAAGAAAAATCAATAATTTTGACCCCTGCAATGTATTTTTGGCTATTGCTACAAATTTTCCCCAGAGACTTAAGACTGGTTTTGTGGTCCAGGGCCACATATTTTAAAGGATGATATGTTTCCAAAACAGCTGTCAATAATTTGTATCATATTGATCCATTCGATTATACAATCCAGGTCTTGAGTTAAGAGCTCACTGGAGGGAATAATGATGTAAAGTTGTGGTGTGTTTCTCACAAAACAGTATCATACAACTTCAGAATACTTGGAATTTAGCGTATGGAGTACTTTTAGGATACTTTTCTATCATTTTAGAAACTTGAACGCTCCAGTCCTCATTCATTGAAGTTCCTTGGAAAAGGGCAGTCAGTGCATGAGTCAAAAGGGTTGCTTTTGAGTTCTACAGAAAAAAGAAAGTCATACAGGTTTTGGAATGACATGCTGGTAATAACTGACAACAGAGTTTTCATTTTTGGGTGAACTATCCCTACTTACTTCCTGTTGGCATTTTAGGAAAACCAAAATGAATGATTTCACGACACACTTTCACTCATAGCATATCCAAAAGATGGACAAAGCTGTACAGAGCTGACAGAAAGTGAGGTTGCTTCATTACAGTACAGCATGATCTCAGTCTGACATTAACCATTTGTATGTGTTTACAAGGACAGTTTGCAGACAGTCACCTTGTCAACACTGCAATATAGTGGCGTAACGAGACCAAACAAGATTGCTGCCATTATAATCAATCTACACCGCAAGCGCATGATCTAGTTTTGTCACGGTGTGTTGCGCCACTCGCTCGCAGTGTTATGTGACCAGAAGAAAAAGAGCTCGCAGCTATTCTTGGAGAGAGCGTGACCCAATCATATCAGTTAGTGTAGCATATCAGCCATCACTACCTTAACTTTTCTAAAAACGGCAGTGTTCCCAATACGATCCGTTCTGTTTCTTCTCATCCTTATCATATCTTTCATCAGCAGTGTGTTTATGTGATTTACACCAGTGATAGGGACAGGAAATAAAAGGTTTATGGTGTATGCGAGAGTGGAGTGCCAGCTGCTGAAAATCTACACTGGTGAGAACGCAGTGCTGATGGATCTCTGGGCAGCGGGAACACTCCCCTGTCTCCTCTTCTTGCCAGTTACATCTGTATCGCAAGACTCCCATCTCCCACAGATCTCCTCCAATATGCCATTGAAGACTCCAACAGTAACAAACTCTGACCTGCTCCTCAACTCCTCTTGGTGTAGCATCAGTCATCTTTCATTCGGACAGCATGATTTTCTAGTCTTTGTTTATTGAGGTTTGGAAGTGGGACCCTGAAGCGATAGCAGGAGTCCAGAAGTTCATTCCAATCCAGAAATCTCATGGACCTTCTCCTTAGGTTGCTGTAAAAGGCTGGAATACACTGCATGACTATTAAAATCTGAACAGATTTTAAAACAGTAGGCATCACACAGCTGAATGGTTACATATGAAAAACGGCATTGTACACTAAATAACTGAGGGTCACACATTACCAGATTTTCAAGTAATTCTGAACACAACAAACGTGCACTGTAGATTAAACACTCTGAAGCTCAAAAAATCTGTGCCCATCATACATTATATGACATTCTGTAAATATCAACTCTGGCTGCCCAAAATCTGCAGACTGGCTCTGACATTCAGCAGCTAGTGCTGACCCATCCCAATGGCAAATCTTGGCAAAAGTCGTGTAGTGTATTTCAGCGTTAAAGTGATAGTTTACCCAAAAATGAAAATGATGCCATTATTTACTCACCCTCAAACCATCCTAGGTGTATATGACTTTCTTCTTTCAGATGAATACATTCAGAGTTATATTAAAAAATGTTCTGGCTCTTCCAAGCTTTACACTGGCAGTGAATGGGGTTTTTTGAAGACCTTGAAGCCCAAAAAAGTGTATCCATCCATCATAAAAAGTGCTCCACAAAGCTCATAACTCACAAAGTTAATAAGGCTTCCTGAAGGCAAATGTTGCATTTTCATAAGAAAAATATCCACATTTAAAACATTATATACTGTAGCCTAATCTGTAGTTTCCGTTAACTGTATGCATGTTCATGAGAGAGTGGCGCTCCAGTGAATGAAGAAGGATGTGGAAGTGCAGAGGAGAAAGCAAAACAAAACACCGGTCACAATTTAGAAATACAAAACAAGGATTTGTGAAGAAAAATGTTGGAGGATTTCGATATAAGCCAAGAGGAGACTTGCTAAACAAAGGAAACTTTGCTTCCTGTGTGCCTGTAAACAAAACATGGTTCTCGTGAAACTAGCATATTCTCACCAGAACTTTCGCTACGTGCTACGTCATCCGCTGGAACGCAACTCTCTCGTGAACGTGTGTATGACAGTTAGTGGAAGCTAGACATTATGGCTTACAAAGTTTTGAATATGGATATGTTTTTACACAAATGCATTGATTCACTTCAGAAGACCTTTATTAATCCACCGGAGCCGTGTGGAACACTTTTTATGATGGATTTATGCACTTTATTGGACTTCTGTTCGACTATTGAATATCAACACCAATTCACTGCTCTTATAAAGCTTGGAAGAGCCAGGACATTTTTAATATAACTCCGATTATATTCGTCTGAAAGAGGAAAGTCATATACACCTAGGATGGCTTGACGATGAGTAAATCATGGGGTAATTTTCATTTTTTGGTGAGCAATCCCTTTAAGTCAAATATGTTTCTTCATAGTTGAGATAGGATGGGTGCTGAGTTCTATAATTCAGATGTCCATTTTATGCAAGTAGGTTCATTTTGTGGCCATCATCAACATCCCTGTCATCTATTTTCAACCTGCTTACAAGACCATAGAGTTGTTTTGGGATACTGGTGTTCCCACCGGATTTTTAAACTTTTTTAACCATAAGGACTTCCTTGGACTAGTATCCAGAAAGTACAAGCTAGTTGACATGAATTTCTAGGCTTGTTAGTACTGGTTTTGTGTTGGTCTGCCTGGTGGAACCCAGAAATGCTGGTGAACCAGGCATGGTGAAGCTTGCAGAAGAAATTCTTGTTGGAGAAGTAAGTTAGGGTCACCAGTGCTTCCATGTCAAAGATGAGAATCCACTACATGTGCACTACATATGCTGGTCTTTTCAACAAGGATGTTGTACATATGAACTCTCAAACACCAACTCTGTAGTCTGGACTGTGTTAATGAACAAGAACAAAACTGTTGGAAAGGTAGGACCGTTTGGGACTTCTCCAATTCTATATCACTTCCTTCCATCCTAATTCTCCTCTTCCTTTGACAGAGTTACTCGTCCCACTCGATTGGGCCGTGGGAAGATCCCCCAACCCCCATACCGCCCCCACCCCAAAAAAGAACAAACTCAAAACAAACAGAGTAAGTCTTTGGATGAAAGTTTCTCGATGGAGCTATATTTAACCGCACATGGTCAAGGGAGACATCACCCCAACTTCCTCTCGCTCTTTCCCTCCCTTCATCTCTCGCTTCTCTTTTCACCCTCCATCTCTCACTCTCCCTTTTCCCCTACTAGAGAATCCAGCACACTATTATAACTGAAGTTATAGTACACCCAAAAATGAAATTCTGTCATCTACTCAAGTGAGTTTGTTCCGCTCCAAAAAGAACAGAATGATAGCATACCATTAAAATAAGAAGTTCATGCGCAATATTTACAAAAGTCTTCTAATGCCATACAGTATGATATCTTTGAGGAACAGACCAAAACTTTATCTATTGTATGTTCTAGTGCCTTAAAACCTCTTTTATGCTTCCATTTGTAATGCATATGAAAATTAATGAAGGATCTTTTGTCTTACTGCTGATGCTTCTTCTTTGGTGTCAAGTATGTACTTCTGGCAGTATTCATGCCTGTACCTGTGTCCCAATTTGAAAACGATCTGCTCTAAATAGTATTTGTGATTAGTAATCTAGAATACTATTTAGGGTGGGTAATATGAGAATTAGAACGCAGTCTGAAGGCCATTTCACACTCCGCGCGATGCGAAAAAGTGAGGTGAATCGCCGATGAACGTTGCTTTCACACTGAGCGCGAAATGATTGATCGCCTTCTGTTAATTTACGCCTGCACACTAGGTGGCACTGACAGGAGGCATCTTTTTCACGCCGCGAATGACCGCGCCTGGTGTGAATAGCCCCATTAGGGATCTATTGTTTCGATTCAAAAGCGTCATCGCGCTGAACATTTCGTACTGATTTTCACGTTCAGTGTGAAAAGGGCTTGAGACTAATTGAGTGCCAAATAGGAAGTGAAGTTGTATCTTTGCAATGCTTTGAGCTATTGAAATGAATCTTGCTATTTATAATTACCACTATGAACTGAGAGTACCTGAGTGGTTTAAGACAGCACCACCTAGTGGTTATGAAATCTGAAACATTTCGGAGTAGTTTGGAGTAAAAATAATGAGAAAATAAGGGGGGATAACAAGCTGAATAATAACACAGTCTAGATTGGCCATGTTGCGTGTGTATCTTTTTGAATTTCAACAAAAAAAAAATGCTGTTTTGTGGTCAAGTGGCATTCTTGCTTGTGTAGTTAATGGACCAGTAGAATTTGGCCAGAGAAAACTAGTTTTTTGATTGAATAACATAAGTTAGGGATAATGTATATTCATAAATAATTACCAGCAAACAATTAAACTCTTAATTACCTCTAGCAAAGCTGTAGGAATTTAGATGTTTGGCACAATTGTACAGTTTAGAGGTTATACAAAAGTATCTGACCACACAATTGACCAATCAGAATCACGTATTCCAAATAATAATAACAATTACTAGGGGAATTTAATATCAGTGTGCTGAGGACAAGAATAAATGATTAAGTTACAGAAAGGATACGAACAGTGGCCGGGAACGAGCTGGTGAAACTGAGATCTGTTTCCAATTATGAGAAGTAGAGAGAGACAGGAAATAAAAGAATTAAACGGATGAATCAGCTACAGATTCTTCTGTATGTTCTCCATATCTTCAATTTGATCCCTCTGTGGTCTTTGTGGAAGAAGTTGGAGGGATGCAGAGGAGGAAAGGACGATGTGTGCCGAAGAGAAAAAGGGGGGGGAAAGACAAAGTAGGTGGGTGGAATGTAGGCAGGCAGATATTCAAAAGTTCCTCATGCTTTATGGAAGAGGAATGAATCCCTCATGGAGGAAAGGAGGGAGAGTAAGACAGATAGAGGGAGAAGAGAAGGAGCGGGTGGAGTGGACAAAGGAAAGTACCTGGCAGGACCGTGTGGAGGTTGTCAACTCAGATCCATGTGGATTTAAATCATACTGTCGGGGTTTATGTTTTGCAGTGTGTCGATCTGGTAGGCTGCCAGAAGAAAGCGGGAGTGAGTGGGTGAGTAAGGGCCCAGATTGAGGGAAAATATGTGTGTGTGTGGTTGCGATGGAAGAAAGGGAAATTCAGAAGTGCTTACAGTGCCCAAAGTGCATATATTACTCCACAGAAAACCATACACCTCTCTACAACCTTTCATACAACCCACTCATTACCTACACAAACATTTGCAGAGTCTACAAACCATCCCAAATCACTTTAGGAATAGTTCAGCCAAAAATGAATGTTCATGTCATCATTGTGTCACATGTATGCTGTTAAAAATTACCCATTTCTTTATCAGCCATGATTCTTCATCCTCTTTGGTAGGCCATAAGCGTCCATCGCTCATCTGTGATAATATTGACTCTGAGTTCTGGCTTTCTGAGCCCAGCTGGTTTTGTGTTTTCTGGGATGTGGATTTTTTCTACACACTTGCAAACACAAACGCAGTGACTCATACATATATGCATTCAGACCACAAAAAATGGCATTGTCACCCAAAAATCCTTCAACATTAAAATATGGGGGATTTCTCCTCAGGCACAGATGGAAATTGAAGGGTGGAACTTGCAATACTTAACTCAAGTCTCTTAACAGGGGCCTTTTTCAAGTCAAAACCTTGAATGGTACCATGTCAAAAGTATGTGGTTGGTCAGATTTTTTTCAGTGTTTTTTTGAATTAACTCTCTTTAATGCTCACCAAGCCTGCATTTATTTGATCAAATATACATTAAAATATACATTAAAATTTTCTATTTTAATATATTTTCAAATGTAATTTATTCTTGTGATGCAAAGCTGAATTTTCAGCATCATTGCTCTAGTCTTTCTAGAATCACATGATCCTTCAGAAATCATTCTAATATACTGATTTGCTGCTCGAGAAATATTTCTTATCTAGTGAAACATTAGCTTCTTTTATTTTGAAGTTGGAGTCATCCTGTTATAACAGCTGAAACCAGTTGTAAAGAAAATGAAAAAAGGCTTCAGTAGGAGTGTGTAACGTTCTCATGGCTCTTCTATCACTTCTTCACTCAGCAGCCCAGACATTCCCAGATCTGTTTGTGTACATGGGGAGCTGTAAAGTCAGAATAATTCATATACTGTGAAAAAAGACTACAGCTTTTCTCATTTTGAGGTGTGCACATATGTCAAAGAAGTGAATTTTTCATCTCCCTTTTGCGATCTGGCACAGGTTTTTTACTAGCGAGTTAACGTTTGCAGTTTTGAAACCTCATCCACCCCACATAGATACTCAAAGGAGCAGCGGTACAGCAAGGCTTGAAGCAATTTCTCTTGGCTGGGTGGAAAAATCGAAAACAGCTAATGAATGAAAGAAAGATAGAGTCAGTTTTCATTCCCTTTCTGTTTAATGTTTTTGCCTGATTTTCTCATTTGTGGTGGAGTTATTTCTCAGGCTTAATGAGGCACAGTGGATTGCAGCTTTGAATGCAGAACGGAGGGTGTGTGTCAAGCCAGATCTTCAACACAAAGCAGCTTACGCACTTCGTATACAGCCGTCTGAGTTTCACAATCATGTCAGAGATTTGGCCCGCCTGATACTTCCCTCAGCATAAGCACCTTGGCAAATGGGATTTGAACAAAAACACCAGTAATAGTGATTGTGAAACATCTAGTAAGTCCTTGTGGGCTCAGCAAGGATGCAGAACTCTGACACCAGAGATGTCAGGTTTCAAAGGGAAAGTTCATCCAAAATTTAAAGTTCTGTCCTTGTTTATTCACCCACATGTCTCAAAACTGTATGACTTTATTTCTGATGTAGAGATGTTTTGTAGAATGTCCAAGCTGCTCTTTTCTAAGACCACAACAGCAAGTATGTATTTTAGAGATGATTCATTTGATTTTGGAGATCACAAAGGAAGAAAGTTAGTTTGCAGTGCCATGATTTAGTTGAAATATGGACTCCAATTTCTTGTTGTTCTCTGAAGTTTCTGTTTACCCACCCCGTTTTTTGTATTCTTGCCGCACATGCCTAAAACGATTCTCCTCAAACGTTGGTGCTGCAGTTTCTCCGAGATTGTGGTTTTGTAGACGTAAAAGTGAAGCAGATGGTTGTCAGATATTCCGCTGATGAGCTTGTTTGCCATTGTGGTCATGTGGTGGGTCATTGGCATATCCTCAAAACCAAGCTTGACCTGAGTTAAACTTAATTTCTTGGAAAAATGTACTCTAGGAAGAGAAGACTTAGGGATTGTCCACTTGAAAATGAACATGCAATCTTTCGCCCTAATGTTGATTTAAATCTGTGGGATTTTATTTTTGTTCTGTGGAATGCAAAAGAACATATTTTGAAGAATGCAGGTGCGGTTACATTTCAGTGAAATTTTGTGGGCAAAATGGTCCATTGTTTATTGTCAGTAGAAGTCACTTTCAAACCAAGCAGCTTTCTGTTGGTCAATGGTGTGAATTTGAGTGACCAACTTGAATCTGTTGCGAAATCTGTGTGGAAATCTTTCGCCCTGACGCAGAATTCCCCATTGCGTAGATTGCTATTGAAATTAGTGGATTTTGCCAGCATAATATTCAACAAGCAACGGTAAATGTGACCACACTTTAAGACTTTCATACTTTAAAAAAATGTAGACCATTAATACATAACCCGAGATTCTTCTAACTACACTCACGTAAAACAAACTTTTTCTCAGCTCATGAGTGTCGGCCTGGATTGGCACACATGTGTCGGCTCTCTGATGCCAGTGGTTCTGTGGCGCCTCTCGCAATTGATCACAGCCATTACAGATGCTTGCAGATGGATCATCACACTGACTGAGAAGATTCTCTTGCTTGATTTATGTGCGTTCGGAGCCGTGAATTCACAGATGGCAGTGTGTTTTCAGTTTCTGCACGGCAATGCATGTCTGAAAGCCTCTTCTTTTGTCGTCTGCTTTCTTCAAGCCATAAAATATGTGGGCTGTATGACTTCAGAGGTACACTATATTGCCAAAAGTATTGGGTCGCCCCCTTCTAATGAACAGGTTTGTCTACTTTAGTAATTTCCATGAATATAAATCTTAATATTTAAGCATATAATGATATTCTAGGAAATTGTGTGCTTCTAATATTATAGCAACAGTTTGGACAGGACTCTTTTCTATTCTAACATGACAGTGGCTCTGTGTATAAGGCAAGGTTCAAAAAGAAAATGATTGATTCAGTCAGTGTGGAAGAACTTGACTGGTCTGCATAAAACCAAGTCCTAATCCCAGTTTAACACCTCTGGTGTGACTGTAAATGCAGACCTTGAGCCAAAAACTCATCACCAAACACCGATGACTTGTACATATGGGTACAGTCATTTTAGACACTTCCAAAACTGTTGCAACAGAGATGGAAATGCAATTTTTAAATACATGAATTATGTTCCCATCGTTGTTGCCACAGATTTGGAAGTGCATTTTTCTGTTCTAAAGAAGGGGGTGTCCCAATACTTTTGTCTATATAGTGTATGTACAAGTCATTTGTTGGCAAGTCATTTGAGTTTTTGGCTCAAGGTCTGCATTTACAGTCACACCAGAGGTGTTAAACTGGGATTAGGACTTGGTTTTATGCAGACCAGTCAAGTTCTTCCACACTGACTGAATCAATCATTTTCTTTTTGAACCTTGCCTTATACACAGTGGCATTGTCATGTTAGAATAGAAAAGGGTCCTGTCCAAACTGTTGCTATAATATTAGAAGCACACAATTTCCTAGAATATCATTATATGCTTTAACATTAAGATTTATACTCATGGAAATTACTAAAGTAGTCAAACCTGTTCATTAGAAGGGGGCGACCCAATACTTTTGGCAATATAGTGTACATTCCATGTGCAGTTTTTCAGGTACACACACACTACCATAGTGGGGACTTTCCACTGATTATACTGAACAAATTGTTTGATTTGATTAAGACTTTGTACGTTTATTAGGCCATTTTCCTTGTGGGGACTTTTCCAGTGATAATTTTCTTGTGCTATTGTTAGCTAAATTGTTAATTTAAGACTAAAAAATATATGTATTAATAGAAATAAAACTGAAATATTGCCTTGGGAACTCATTAAAAGAAAATTTAGGTAGAAGTACTACTGAAACAGTTTAAATTAAAGTACTAAGGCCCAGTTTCACAGACAGGGCTTAGACTAAGTCAGAATTAGACCATAGTTCAAACAGGACATTTAAGTAAGTTTTATAAACAAGACTTTGAAAAAAAAAAACATTACTGGTGTGCATCTTGAGAAAAAACAAGACATATTTTAAGATCAATCAGTGCAAGTTTCTTTCAGTTGAAACATCTCAGACTTACATTTTAGTCTGGGACTAGGCTTAAGCCTTGTCTGTGAAACCAGGGGTAAAATTACTAAAACTAAATGTGAAATAAAAATAAGTTAAAGCTAAATTGAAATTCAAAAAGAAAAGCTAATTAAAATGACAAAAGCACAGCAAAATCACTAAAATTGAAACTAAAACTGAAATATAAGAATAAAAGCTAATTCAAAATATTAGTAATATAATAGTAGCCTACATAATACAAAAAAAAGTCTGCCTTTATCCCACACATTTCCACCTTTTTTGATTTTATATTGAAGATTTTTAAAGGTTGCTTTATGTAGAATGAAGCTAAAAAAGCACAACAATCTTGGCTGTTTATAATGGGAGTTAAACCTATGTAAAATTATACCTCTGTACTATATTCATATGGAATTGTGAGTGAGGAATAGTGCATTGAATCTAAATGACAAGACAATTTTTAGATGTAAGGCTATACCATTGTTTAATTAGTAAAAAGATGCCTTTTTGATATTCATAAAATAATTAATTCATTTACATTTTTTCCTTTTAAAGTTTTAGATAGTTTTAGTTTTAGATTTTTTAAAGGTTGATTTATGTAAACTAAAGGCCATTGCACACTTGAGTCCGAAATTTTCGCACGATAAAAAATAAATACAACCTCACGTTGTGTCAATCACGTTTACACACTGCCTCCGAAACTTTTGTCTGTCATAAAAAAAAAAATTCAGACCAGGTTCGATTTTCTGCGTTTTCGCATCTGTAACAAGCATTTTGATAGGAAAGGATGAGGAATATGAAAATTTCGAGATACACTGCACGATTTTCGGCTGTCGCAGACGAAAGACTGGCATCGTGAAGCAACCGTGGCGATTTCTGATTGGCCACGATTGTTTCACGATGCCAATCTTTTGTCTGGGACAGCCGAAAATCGTGCAGTGTGTTTAGGGCTTTAAAGCTAAAAAGCTTTATTACTCATTACAATTTGAATCTGAAACTTAACAGTTTAATCATATTGTCTGAGCGTTCCATTGTAGTTTTAGATATGAAATATCACTTCACCCTTGTGCCAGTTGGGTAATCAGACTAAAATTTATATATTTTGATCCATTAATTAGTCAAATTCATTTTAATTAGTCATTATTCATGCCTGTCTGATTAAGGTATTCAACTTCAGGCACATTCCTAGTCGTCACCACATAAAATTTCAAAACAATAACTAAGAAGTGATGCAACAAAACTAGATAGCTCTCATTATAATCAACCAAGTCTCTGCTGACCATGAGCTGGGCGCCATAATAAAAGTTTTCATTTTTTACTATCTTTGTGGAGGTGTTTGAAGACATGTGGAGATCATTCAGCTGGTGTGTTTAGACTGAGTTACCATCTACAAGGACGCTTTACAAAGCCAAACAAACCCACGTGAGATGTTCAGTTCAGTCCCATCAGTATGTTTGAATGGCAAACTGTTGCTGCTTGTCATCCTGATGATGAATGAGTTTTCATTCTTTCTCTGTCTGTCCTGCTGTCGCTTTTTCTACTAATGAAGTGTTAATCTTACAAGCCAGTCTTTAAAGATCTGAGGGTGTTGAGTTACATCCTCATAAATCCTGTTATTCTTTCACTTCATCCCTCGCTTCAGTCCTGCGGTGGAGCGAGTGTGAGGGGGCTGAGGGACGAGTTGTCCTTTTCCCTCAAGGCCGTGAAGATTGTCTTTACTCTAAAGCCAAGCTCATTCAACAGATGCATTCTGCAACTACCAAAGACGCTAATGTCAAAGACCGCAATCATCATCTGCTTGTTTGGCTAAAACAACAACATTTAATAGTTCTTCCGGAGTAAAAGACAAATGTCTTTTTAAGAACCCTATTCCAGTCTTAAAGGGATAGTTCACCCAAAAATGAAAATTCTGTCATCATTTACTCACCCTCAAGTAGTTCCAAACCTGTATGAATGTCTTTGTTCTGCCGAACACAAAGGAAGATATTCTGAAGAATGTTGAAGCAGTTCTGCGCCACCATTGACTTCCATAGTATTTTTTTCCCTACTGTGGAAGTCAGTGATGCCCCAAAACAGCCTGGTTACAAACTGTCCTCAAAATATCTTCCTTTGTGTTCGGCAGAACAAAGACATTCATACAGGTTTGGAACTACTTGAGGGTGAGTAAATGATGACAGAATTTTCATTTTTGGGTGAACTATCCCTTTAAATTGATCTAGATATGTGTTTACATTACCAACGTTTTCAGAATAAGGTCTGTGTTCTAGTTGAAGGCTGGAATGCACTATACACTTTTGCCCAGATTTTTGCCCGCTAGTTGCAGAAAGTCAAAGCCAGTCTGAAGATTTGAGTTGACAGATTTCATAGAAAATCTCGTAGGGTATAATGGTCACAGACTTCGATTTTTTTTTTTTAGCTTCAAACTCTGATTCCATCCAGGTATCAGATATTTTAGATATTTTGAGCCGATTTTAGAACACATTGTTTTCATTCGTCACACGTCTCCTAGCAGCAAGGCGCACGTTTCTGCGCGAGTTTGTGATTGGAACGACTTTAAAGTCCTGTAGTGTTTTATCCTAGTCATTTAGTGTACAATGGCCATGCAGTCTTTCCTCTGTGGCTATTTACAAATTCAGTAAGTGTACGATGCCTAACATTTTAAAATCTGTTCAGATTTTAAAAGTCATGTAGTGTATTCCAGCCTTAAGCCTTTATTCCAGAAAATGAATAAAAGAACACAGCTATTGGAAAATTTCTGTAAAAACATATGCGCATCCTGAATAAACTACCCTTGTAAAAAAAGAAGTAGACTAAGCGTGTGCTTGTTATGGAAATAGTATACTTTAAAATTATATACTTAAGTGCAAACTGGATGTAATGTTTTCAGACACTTTCTATATATTGCATGTTAATTGCAATTCAGATATCTAAAACCTAAAATATTGACTTAATCTGGTTATGACTTAATCAGAATATGACCAAATTCTGAATGATATTGGAATATTGTTGAGTATATAAACAAAGTCATTGTGGAATAATGGAAGAAACTTTTTTTTTTGGCTTTTCGTATCATAATGGCCGGAACTTTCTTATCTCAACGAGCAAAATCTTTCCAGCTTTCTGCACATTCACGCAAGTTTGTTTTTGAGATAAAATTAAACCCTCGTTGTTGATTCGACTGTTTTAGCATTCAAGTTTGGCTAAATATTTAGCTCGCTGTGCTCTGCTTTCCATTGCATGTTTTTTTTCTTAACACTGCCCAACAGGTGCAAGTGTTTAAGCCATTTCTTTTATAACTTCTTGACTTCAGTTCACGTACTTTCAACATAGTTTCCCAATGGAGACATCAAGGTGTTTATGTGAAGAGTTATAAGATGAGTGAAACATGAAGAAGAACATACTGTATTTTTCAGCAGAGACATTTTATAAAAATCTGTTCTTGCAAAAATCCATGGGAGCCTATTAACAGCCAAGAACAGCCCTTGTCAGAGAAAAATAGACATTTCCTGATTAATCTATCCTAATAGAAAGACCAATTCATACGTAGTTTAAACAAATAACATTCCTCTCCAAGTGCTGATCACATCGCATGATGGAGCGTGACATTTTCCATGAGCCATGGCTCTCAAATTCAGAACAGATTGCAGAAGTATCATTTAATCAGAAAAGGGAAGGAAAATGTGATTATTTTTTTCAGCATGTGGAAAGGTGATATCATAGTGCAGATCAGCGTGCTAACAAATATCTTTTTTTCGACAGATGGTTTGAAAGGTGAATTGTGCTTTCTGCTCATTTGTTAACTAAAGTTCTGCAGATGAAAAAAAAAATATGTAAATGAAGATCGTGAAAAACTATCCAAAAATTCTCATCATTTATTCACCCTCACGCTGTTCCAAACTTCTTTCTTTCTTTCTTTCTTTCTTTATTCTGTGGAAAACAAAGATTTTTGTCCTTACATTGAAAGTCAATGGGGTCCAAAACAACAATACTGACTTCCACAGTAATAGTTTACTTAAAGCCTTTGTGTATAATGCATTATAAAAGTATTCATAATTTACATTGCAATCCATTGCATCTTTTCATAAATAATTGTAAACAAAGTAAAAGCACGTTATAAGATTTGCAGATATTGAAATTGATGTTTTAATACATAATACTTTCTAAAAGTGATAATGAATAAAGAAGTATTATAATATATTATAACTGTGATTACAATAATAAAATGCATTAATACGTGCATTACATGGCATGATTGATCTATCTATCTATCTATCTATATATATATTCAAAAATGGCATATATCCAACTCATTCAAAAATTACAATATTGTCATTATTTATTCATCCTCATGTTGTTCCAAACCTGCTTCACTTTCTTTTCTCTGTGGGACCCAAAAGAATATATTTTTTGAAGAATATTATGTTCATACATTGGAAGTGAATGGGGTCCAAAATTGTTGACTTTCATTCAATCGACAATAAAGCATTTTCTCTTCAATGGAAGATAAAAGTCAAACAGGTTTGGAAAGAGATGAGGGTGAATAAATAATGACATGATTTCATTTTTGGGTGAACTACATTCTTAAAAGTACGTTCTTAAAAGGTTCCATGAAGAGCCTTTAACATCCATGGAATCTTTCTGTTCTTTATAGTATAAAAAGGTTCTTTAGATTATTAAACAGTTCTTGACTTTGAGAAAACAGTGGTTCTTTTAAGAACTGTTCACTGAAAGGTTTCTTGAGGAACCAGAAATATTTCTTTCATTTCATCACTATAAAAACCCCCTTTTGCAACCTTGTAGAGTGTACCACTTTAACACAGGCATAAGACTGTGCTTTGCAGCAATGCTGTTACACACTTTGCCAGAACATTCTCCACCGTAGATGAAGCATGTCTCCAGTCCCAGCAGCCGTTTTGAATTTCATCATCCTAATTATTCACCCTCCGCCATTGCGAGCAGTCACTGCGATGTGTAACACGGCTCCAGCGTGTGTGAAGTGTAGGTGGGCTGCAGGCATCAACGCCTGTCATTCACAACGCTTGTTTGGTTTAGGGTCAAAGGTTGTGAGGGATCTGTTCACTGACCTCCAAGTGTGTGTGTATATATATGTCTCGTTCAGGTGTAATTGATCCTCATTTCGTACAGACTGCAATCAAACGCTGACGTCTGGAGTTCCTCACTAACAATCTCTGGCACTGTGTATGACACGTACATATTGCCCTCCCATTTTCTTTCCTTTTCTCTCTTTCCCCCTTGTTTATCGCCCGTCCGTCTCTCGCTTTGAGGGCCGCTGTGAGATTTTGCTATGAAAGACAGATGGGAAGCTCTGCAAGAGAAAAAGTTTATGTTTGGCATGTGGGGGAGAATCAAAGTGCAGTTTAAGGTCAAAGTCAACTGCGTGAAGTTTGGCGATACACAATCTGAACTTTTGACAATGGCTGAAACTCACGAAACTTGTTGAAAACATGCCCAAGTCGTGTTTCCCTATTAAAACATCAAAGAAATTCAATTTTGCTTGAAGAAAATGAAGTCATTTGTTGCAGTGACAATTAAGTGCATTTCAAGGGTTTCTGGAGGCCTTGAAGTCTTAATTCTCCCTTCAACAAATTAAGGCCTTCAAATGGTCTTAAATCGGAGCAGAACATCTGAAATTCATGAAGTAATGGCATTAAATGTTGCATACTCTGCAAAAAAATTTATATTTTCCTTAATATTTTTGTTTGTTTGTTTTCTATTAAATAAAATTAAGTTTATGCTTAAAACAAGAACAACTTTGTACCAATTGGATATGAAAACTTGTTTTCCCTTTGAATTAAGTTGATTTTTCAGAGCCCATTAGCAGATATTTATTCTTGTTCTAGTCATATCCTTTTGATCAGTTTCTCATGAAACAAGACTTCTTATTCTTTTATCATTTTGATTTTCAAGTAGACCAAAACATTGATAAAGCACGACACTTATTGCAGTGTGATTGAAAGTTACAGTACGGAAGAGGATTAGGACCAAGCCATAATAAAAAAATAAAACCATCTTGAGATTAAAGTCGTTAAAATTCGAGAAAAAACTCGTTAAATTTTGAGAAAAAAGTCAAAATAAAATGTTGAGAATAAACTTGTTAAATTACGAGAAAAAACTCGTTAAATTTCGAGAAAGTCAAAATAAAATGTTGAATAAACTCATTAAATTACGAGAAAAAAACGTTCAATTTTAAGAAAAAACTCGTTAAATTTTGAGAAAGTCAAAATAAAATGTTGAATAAAACTCATTAAATTATGAGAAAAAAACTTGTTAAATTTCAAAATAAAAGTAAAAAAAAATGTTGAGAATAAACTTGTTAAATTATGAGAAAAAGTCATTAAATTTTGAAAAAAACTTGTTAAATTTCGAGAAAGTCAAAATAAAATGTTGAATAAACATTAAATTATGAGAAAAAAACTTGTTCAATTTCAAGAAAAAAAGTCAAAATAAAATGTTGAGAATAAACTCATTAAATTATGAGGAAAAAAAGTAGACTTTTTTCTTAATTTAACGATTTTAATCTCGACATGTTTTTTTTTTTTAAATTATTATTATTGCTTGGACCTAATCCTCTTCCATAGAACAGTAATAGGTTATTATTTATGTAAGTTAAATATTGTTGTATTTTCAAACTTTAAAGCATTGCTCTAAAAGGCATTTACTTTTAGAGAACATATTTATTGGCTTATTGTGTTGAATTTGTCCTCAATATTAATCACTTTGTCTTAAAAGTTCTTATTTACCTTCATAAAGTTACTAGTAAGTACAGTAACTCAAAGTCATGATTTTTACTAATTTCAACTTGATTTTTAAGTTATGCAAGATTGAACTTAATTCAGCTTAATATAATTTAAGTTGAAATGACTTGTACAACCAATCTGATTATGCTTAAAAAATTAAGGCAGTTTCAATGTAAAACTGAAATAAAAATGAATAAAATATATAGATTTAAAAAAAAAGAAGCAAAAAAGACTGAATATTTAACAACATCTAAAATAAAATGGAAAATATAAAAACAAATTCAATATATTAATATAAGCTATAATAGTATATTAATGACACTAGTATAACACTGCCAGGCACATATTTTGCTTTCAAGCCCCGTGACTGATTTCATCCTTGGAATTAGTTAGCCTCTAATAAAACACTCCATCTGCGGCACAGCCGTGACAGAATTTATAGATCTCACAGGATGAGTGTGCGAGCGAGAAAAAGAGGGCAACAGGATGGCTGAGTCAGGCTACTTCTAGGCAAAACACCCTGTTGCTCACAACCGCCTACACTGGAAAAAAGACCGTGGCTGCTACCCTCATGCTCTTCATTCCGTCCTTCACTGTTATTTAGAGTGTTCAATGAAACATCATGCATGCTGTCAGCATCAAATGACTAGAGTTGTGATGTTGTAATTGGGTTGTATTTCATGTGGACAACCACTTTTTTGACTATCTGAAAAATCTTTTGCTTTAATCCTGACCAAGAACTCCCCACTTATACAGGACAAAAATGGTTTCACCAGCAGTTTTACATACTTTTTACATAAAATTTTACATAAGATCAACTGCGTGAAGTTTGTAGATATATAATCTTAATACAATCCAGAGAAAATGGACTGTACGCTGTGAAACTTAATATGTGAATTTGTTACACCTAAAATGCCTCAGGTAACTTTATTCAGTTCACTTAGAGAGGCTGTGGAAACATGAACATGGACACCAATCCAGGATCTCGATCACATTTGTGTTTACTCAAGTTATTTGATCCTGAAGCTTGGCTAATCTTTGTCTACTTGCCTAAACCTTTTTCACAATCATCACCCGTCCAACGGAAGTACTTTACCAATCTGTCAGGTTCAACAAACATTTGTTTTAGGCTCAGTGATTGATTGTCATCAGTCTCTTGGGTGGATGTTGTGATAAAGAGTGATATGAGGATGTGCGACACTGATTACATCTGGAGTCTGAGTTCACGGTGCAGAAACTCATTGAACTTTGATAGATAAAGAGCTTTTGTGTAAAGTCATTCTGGTCTTGAGTTCTGCAGTGGCTGCTAAAATCATACGGATGGTTTTCATTATGAGCCGTGTAGTGTGAGGCACTCGTGAAGAGTTTGCAAGTTTGGCAGCTTCCTCCTCATGTACTTGAGCTTTTCCCCCAGAGAGAAAACGAAATTGTCAGGAAAGGTTGAGGACTGCGCGATGTGCCAAGCATCTTTCCTCTCTGCTTGTTTCTCACAGAGATCTCAATGATTATTTGACCAGAACGTTTAAATTCGTATTTCACAAGTTGAGAACTCTGAAACATGCTCAGGCTTATCACTCTAAATGCTCCCAAAAGAGCAGTTAATTCATTGTCGTTGTGATACAATTAGCCAACCTAGGCTTACTGGAAATACGTGCCTCTACCTAAAATTTTTTCAACCCCAAAAATGAACCAGAAATCAAAATCAAAAATCAAATTGTCACCGCTGGCCCTTGTCTATCATGGCCTCCTAATAATCCCCATCCACTTGATTGGCTCTATGACTCTCTCTCCTCTCCACCTGTAGCTGGTGTGTGGTGAGCGCATTGGCGCCGTTGTCCTGTGGCTGCCGTCGCATCATCCAGGTGGATGCTGCACACTGGTGGTGGTTGAGGAGAGACCCCCCCCCCACATGATTGTAAAGCGCTTTGGGTGTACAGCAATACACAATAAAGCGCTATATAAATGCATCATTCAAAAATGAACCTAAAATACAAATCATTACAGTTTCCAGTTGAAATGAACACTAGAGGCAGTAAAAGACCAACAACTTTTATTCCTTTTCACACAAATTAGGAATACAGGGGCAGATTGTCAATTATTAAAGCCTTTTTTTGCATGATTTCTTGTACAATACTATGTTATGACCTCAAAATGATCCACCAGAGTGCATCATTTGTAAACTAATCTGTAAAGTTTAATGTTTGTGTCCCATAATTATCTCCATATGTACAGCTTTTCTGACAAGTAAACTTGCTTGATAGCTCACCTGATATAGCATCACCAATACCAAGTTTCTTATAAACAAATCACATGCTAGTGACCATTGACTCTATTGCACACTGGTCACGTCATTTTGTACCTGTATTTTCAGATTAAATGCGGACATCTAAAACAGTGAATCTAATCATAATTTAGGAAAAAGTTCACTTCAAGAGTGACCACACTGCTGACATGAACTTATCGCTAGCACACTCTGAGAACATGTGAGTTATCCATCTTACCGGCAAGGCATATTGACATAATTTTTCATTTTTAGCCATTATCGGTTGATTCTAGTAACGTTCCGACAATAACGTGCATCCCTAGTTTTTATTTAGCATTTGCCTTTGTTACTATCTACTAGGGTATAGAATTTAGAGTTGGTGGTACATTATTTTCAAACGCGATGGAGCATTAAACTTTTAGCACTGCTAAACAGACATTAAGGGTACGTTTATGACAACGATGTACTAAAAACAAGTTTCTGAAAAGTTTTGTGTGCAGACGACAACTTTGTCAAAATGTTGACAAAATGCGCATGACCACAGTTTTCACAATTTTAAGCTTTTGTAGTTTACCTAGAGACGATAACTGTATCGTTTTCTAAAAACTTGCACTTTGAAACCTGTTTTCAAAGTTCGAGTTTTCAGGCATCCAAAACATTGTTGTGTGCAAATGAACGGCCAAATTGCATAAAATATTTTGTGTTTTTAGTAGTAAACTGTGTTGTGTAAACGCCCCCTTAATTTCCAAACTGCTATGACTGTTTCAAACAGAGGCCCTGTCCCAAATCGCACTGGCAGTCTTTCTCTGAGTCCTCACTTTCGTGACGTAATGCCGCTTTGACTGTCGGGTAGACGTCTGCTGCGGAGCTCGCCCCAGTACGGGCTCGGCAGAAGTGTGTATCAAGGGCGCATAGTGGCCGCAAAAGGGGCGCTCGCGAGCACCCTTCTGAACGCAACAATGACGACTGGGACACCCTACAGTCTCGTGGAACGGACACGCACACGCGGCGGCCATTATAAATTTGTA
The DNA here is from genome assembly GCA_021397915.2 of Tor tambroides. NCBI lineage: Eukaryota > Metazoa > Chordata > Actinopteri > Cypriniformes > Cyprinidae > Tor > Tor tambroides. The sequence continues at coordinate 51,000 of JAFVLL020012663.1, read as the reverse complement.
AGACCGCAAGTGCACATGAAGTATTCCATTTGGGACAGGGCCAGAGTCTGGTGTTAGCATGTTACTAAGCCAATGGCTAAGTAGATCAGTAGTAAAAATACAAAACACAAGAATTTGGGGTGAAATTTGATATCTTACTTTAGTTTTTTTTTTTTTTTTGCAAACTGATATTGTAATGTAGCATAAAATTACTGTTTGGATATTGTCTTTACATAAGGAATGTGCATATAATGCCTAAAATTGTTGCCTGTGGGTAGTGCAAACAGTTTGAAACAGAATATAGATATACATTTTTAGATGTAAACGTCATTCCACTACTATGTCTTACTTCACCAATCCTTTCATCAGTGCACATTCAGTCTAGTACCAGAGGAAGCTAGCATACACTCAAGCACATTTTCCTCTCTTGTCTCTGAGGGAAAGGGTATTTGTGTTCAGCAGAGAGCGCTGTGGACAGATGGGTAATTATGAGGATATCTGGCCCGTCCTGTGATATAAAGAGATATGGGCACTTCCAAGGACGAGTGTTTGTATTGTTTTTGTGTTATGCACCTTGAAGTCTGGATTCCCAGCACCTGCACGGGACAAGAGGATGGGGTATGTGGGAATTTGACTGACCTTGAGTTCGAATTCGGCTCTTAACACAGGACTCAGATAGTTCAGATTTTAACTTGCTCTGCTAACATTTTTACTGGCCTCACCCTAATGAATGATCAAATTTTATTTTTCTGCAATGTATTTTTAAACTTGCATGTTTTATATTAATAAATGAATGAATTAATTAATTTTATGTATTTATTTGTTACATATATGTATAATTATTATATATTTAAGATATATGCAGTAGTCAACTTTTGAAGTGGATCAAAAAAGTTCATCAAAGACAAGAACACATTTTGTTTTAGGTTTTAGGACAACTTTGACGAAAGTTTTTGATCCACTTCAAATGTTGACTACTGTATTATGTATTTAGATTATATTTATTATTAAAAAATTTTTTGTATGTATGTATTTATTTTTTGCCATGATATATGCATTTGTGGCATATATTACATGGCATAAATAAAATAATAAAAGGATAAATTACAAAAAATCAATAAATAAGTTAAAGCTAATTAGAAATATAAAAACAAAAAGAATTGCAGTGGATCAAAACCTTTCTTTTCATTTTTGTGTCAACTATCTCTTTAAGCTTTCTTTTACTAATGTTTTTTATCCTCGCTTTTTTCTTAAGAAAATAAAATTCACAAAAAACTGATGCAAAACATTACTGAATGGTCTGTCATTTTTAGAGCTTCCAAAACTATCATTTTTGCAAATCTGAGAAAATCTCCAATCTGGTTTAGTAGTTGTTTACATCATGTGCCACGCATCTGCTTGTCAGAGAGTGTTTGTCATTGGCATACCGACCGCGACAGTAACGACACTAAACGCCCCCCCCCTTGCACATGGCCCCAAGCATGTCTTAACCTGCGTTATATTGCTCTTGACTAGCGCCAATAAAAGGGGGTTTATTTTGTGGGTGGCCATTTTGTAGCTAAATTGAACCTCGTATAAAGAAACCCAGAGGCCTGGAGCAGCTACTATAGAGATGGAAAGTCTTGCGGTTGCAGCAACAAGTAGTCTTGTGCCTAAAAACCACGGCATTCCCCGGCATGTGTGCTTGAGAATATCCCGGACGTACCTCAGCAATGCACCTTATTCCAGGAGGTCAGATGTGGGCAGCAAAGGTCAGATGTGGGCAGCAAAGGCGGGGGTACGAGCCCTGAGGCGGTAATGTGCGTTATTTGTCCATCCTGGTCGGGTAGAAATGAGGTAGTACACAGTGGTGTTTATATTTAGGCTTGGTGTTTTTTTTAATTATTTTTGAATGCCACTACACTGCAAAATAGGATTTGCTTACACAGTATTTTTGTCTTGTTTTCCAGTACAAATATCTAAACATTCTTAAATCAAGATACATTTACTTGAGATGTAAAATTATGAAAGATATCAAAGGGATTGTTCACCAAAAATTTTATTTCTTTCATTATTTACTTTCCCTTAAGTTGTTCTAAACCTATATGAGTAGATATTTAAAAAAAATGTTGGTAATCAAACAGTCGACGGTAGCCATTGGCTTCCATAGTATGGAAGAAAATATCATGAAAGTCAATGGCTACCGTCAACTATTTGGCTGCCAACATTCTTCAATTCTTCATTCTTTTTTTAAGTAAATATATTTACTTTGAATAATGGTGACGTATTCAATACTTATTTTACCTGCTATATGTTTTAGAAAACAAGACTTGGTATGGTCGACAGACACAGTGGGTGTGGCGTCAGGCCTCGGAGAGGCTTTTATTCAAAAGAAATATCAAAATAAAGTGTCCAGGGGGGAAAAGTGTCCAAAATAAACGGGGGATCTGGTGTCCTCGTCGTGCTGCGGGGTTTGTGAAGGCAGGGCAGTGTTCAAGAAGGAAGGGTCCAGGTAAGGTGCGGAGTCCGGCGGCCGCACGCGCTCCCCTCTCAGGTCCGGGGCGCGAGGGGCGGCGGCTTCTTTCCACGGCTTCGTCCTCTTCTGGCCCGCGGCACGTCTGGGGGATTCCACGGCCCGGCATCCTGGCCTGTCAGCCGTCGTGGGTGCGGCACTTCCTCCCTCGACGCTCCCTTCCTGGACCCACGAGGACACCAGCGTGCATGCACGGGGAAGAGACCGGTCTCCCGAGGAGAGGCGCGCTCAGCATTTAAACGGCGGCGGTGATGAGGCCCTATTCGATTCAGGTATGCCTCATCACACGCCGCCAGACCTGGCTGGTTTCAGCGCCCCTCCTCTCACACACACCCACTCCCGTCAGGAGCCTGGTGAAGGGCGGCGAATAAGGGACGGGGTGGTGATGATATTAAGGGGGGAGGCAACCGACTCGTCACATTCCCCCCCCAAGCGACATCCCCATCATCAGGTCGCCGCCCATGCAGGAGTGCTACCTTCCTCAACCAGGCTCCAGCGGTCGGAGTGGGCGGGGCAGGGATTCCTCTCCGGGCAACTCCCTCTCGCACCGCGGGAGGGACCGAGATTACCTTAGTTTATTTTCTAACTCGCTCCAAATTTGCTTGATGGGGTTGAGGTCCGGATTTTGAGGGGGCAGTTCATCATTTTCAGTGTTCCAGCAGATTCCAGGCAATAGTTAGTTTTATGGGTATTGTAATGGCCAGTTCAACAAAAACAACTTAAACCTCTTCCTGTATATTCAAAAGATAAAAAAATATATATATATATATATTCAGAAATTTAGTTTGAAGTTGTTTGAATATTGTTTCGTTGTCGTTTCTTTTTGTTGTTTGGCGAACTCATTTTATTTTTAGTTAACAAAAGCATTTTTTTGCACTGCGTAGTTCTGTCTTTACTGTAATCATCTTGCAATCTTGGCCTGTTCAGAGCTGTCATCAGTTATAGGAGTGCTGCTGGACTAAGCGCACTTAGCCTTTCTTATCTTAATCCATAATCATAACAGCTCCACATAGCCCTGCTAGTTAAAACTAAATCAACCTTTAAAGGTTTGACTGCTTTTTTAGGTGGAGGAATCAAACTCCTGGATGGAGTTTTCAGAGGTCAGTTCCATGTAAACAGACGATTACGTCATGTCCCTAACTGGTATCCTTGCACACATGTAACCAGGTTTACTTTATCATACCGCATGGTTGGTAAGCAATTCCTTGAAAACTGACCATTACTAACCATTTCTACCATAACAACTGTTGCCGTCTGCCAACCAACCTGGGCTCATTGGAAAAATGTGCCTGCGGCGTCGTTTCTGCAAAAAGTCTGAACCACAAAAACAACACAGAGGAAGTATGTTTATAGAATCACTTTCAGAACAAATTTTCCTGCTGATGAACGCTAAAATTATAGACAGATAAGTCCGAATCTACATGATTTTTAAGAGCTTGAGCATTTAAAGTGGCAGACAAAACTGCAGCATACACTTATAATAAACAGAATGTTAACATGCATTGGTGTGGATACTAATAAAGTTATCAGTATAGTTATTATTCTTGGTGTATTCAGCAATTCAGCTATATATACTGTGTGTGTGTGTGTGTGTGTGTGTGTGTATATATATATATATATATATATATATATATATATATACACACACAGTTATATATCTTTCAGTTTATGGTTTTAGTTTTAGTTAACAATAAGTTGGAACTCAAACTCAGGTCACCTGAAGCTCATAAGGGTATTGCTCCGTCAAGCTTTGCTAAATTTGTTCTTCGTGTACTGTTGTTGTGTCTTTAATAGTCACCAGCAATTTAGCATTTAAGTCCATTTTATCTTATCTGTCTTTACAGTTAATGGTTCACGCAACCTGATTCATTGTCTTTTTATTTACCGTTTTCATCTTCCTCGCTCTCTTTCCCCCTCCAACCTCAAATTTACTCTGAGAAGTGAAGAGTTTGATGCTGTATATCTGCCAGCGCTGACCTGTATATGAGTGTAGGAGGGGGCTGCTGAACGAGGGGCCCATTTGAGCCATTATCAGACCCAACCATCAGTCTCAACTCAAATTTCATCCATCCCCCACCTCCCCATACCTCCTTACACTCCACGCACCTCCTCTTTTCTACCTTCCTCCACGTTGTGACCCCCTGCAACCCTGACCCTGTATTATCAGCGCCAGCTTTTTCAAATAAATAAAATTCCTCCGTCTTTTCCCGTTTTCCCTACTGTGTTGTATAATGAGTGCTGTATAATGGGAACCACATTAGACGTTCTGTTGCGTTTAGTTTTTTAAGTGATTTAAGGCTCATTTTGAATAGCGTCCGTTGGGACAGTTTCGCAGTGTGCTGTGACATACATCCACAAGTGTGCTACGAATGAACTGCATGTTCTGCTCCAGAAACATTATTGTCTTTGTCTTTATTTCATCTCAGGCTCTTGGTCTTGGATTGAACTTTTTCTCTGAGGATTAAACTCTTGCTAAAGTCCTCAAGTCTTATTGAAACATTGTCATTCTGCCACAACATACAATACTGCATTTCTGGAAAGAACATTTCAATGCTTGCCTGCTCAATTTCTTCATTTCTTCAATTTTAGGCATGAGCAAAACAAGACGTGGAGGCCATTAGCTGTGTTTTTCCTCTTGTTGCTTTTCTTTGCCAGTCATTATGACAAAACAAACCCTGACAAGATGATTAGGACCTCAATGTGAAGGAGTGTAGTGAAGCGAAGGGGTTTGGCTGTATATAATCACATTTTTTACATCCATTTACCAAATAAACAAAAAGAAAATAGTAGTGCTGTCAAACGATTAATCGCAATTAATTGCATCCAAAATAAAAGTTTTTGTTTACATAATATATGTGTGTGTATACTGTGTATATTTATTATGTATGTATATAAAAATACACACACATACAGTATATATTTTGAAAATATTTACATGTGTATATACATTTATATATTTATATTATTATATTTTATATTATATAAAAATATATTTAATATATAAACAACATTTTTCTTAAAAATATTCATGCATGTGTTTGTATTTATATATACATAATAAATATACACAGTACACGCTCATATATTATGTAAAAAAAAAAACTTTTATTTCGGTTTATCACGATTAATCGTTTGACAGCACTAGAAATTAGAAATTAAATATCATTTTGATCTGAAATTTATTTGCTATGAAGCTCAATTTGTCAACATTAGTTAATAAATCTATCATGACCTAATAATTAACCTCACATTTTTTTACAGTATTTATAAATATTGGTTGTTTATTTTAAAATATTTTAATTTTATTTAATTGTAATTATATTGTTGATGAATAATTTATGTAAATATATTGTTTGTTGTTATTCATGTTTGTTTGATTTATACTTCGTTTGTTCAATTGAACTTAAAATCCATTAAAATGTATTAGCATATGTAGAAATTAACAATAACCTAAATGCTGTAAAATATTGTTCATCATAACCTGATACCTAATGCTAATTGACATATGTGACCCTGGACCACAAAACCAGTCTTAAGTGTCAATTTATTTTTCAAAACTGAGATTTATACATCATACAACCATACATCTGAATAAATAAGCTTTCCATTGATGTATGGTTTATTAGGATCGGACAATATTTGGCAGAGATACAACTATTTGAAAATCTGGAATCTGAGGGTGCAAAAAAAAAAATCAAAATATTGAGGAAAATCGCCTTTAAAGTTGTCCAAATGAAGTTCTTAGCAATGCATATTACTAATCAAAAATGAAGTTTTGATATATTTACGCTAAGAAATTTACAAAATATTTTCATGGAACATGATCTTTACTTAATATCCTAATGATTTTTGGCATAAAAGAAAAATTGATAATTTTGACCCATACAATGTATTTTTGGCTATTGCTACAAATATAACCCAGCGACTTAGGACTGGTTTTGTGGTCCAGGGTCACATATGTTAACAAATTTAATCTTATTGTAAAATATTGCAAGTTAATTTAATGTCATTATACTATACACACATACACACCCACAAATATTTGTAATATTTGTAAATATAGACTCAAAATCATTTATTCTAAAGTGCCATGTAATGAAGAAACATACAACACTATTTTAGTAAATAACGAATGCTGTAGCTGAATTTCGTTCAATTTTTAGATAATTCCTGAAAAGTTCTTAAAATTTTTGTACTGATTTAAACTAAAGTCTCAAAATCTAGGATTAAACCTCAAAATCCAAAACAGTTCAGAAAAGTTAGATTAAAATCGAACTTTGTGGACATGCTGTTTTAATTACACAGTACAAGCATAAAGTTTTGGTAGGGAATAACAATCACAGAAGAGTGGTTTTTCCATTTTATTTTCTCAACAGATGTCATATTTTTCTTCCAAAGAGTACACATTTTTACATCCAAAAAAAGAGAAGACTTGGCTTTGTGCACAACAAAAGAGAGAAACAACAAGCATCCCAAAGTAAGCATGGGACTTGAAAGCGGTTTTGAAAATGTTTCAAATATTTGAAGCCCCTCATGCTGTGTAAAGCTGTTCCTCTTTCCAGTTCAAACGTTTAGATGTGCTAGACGCTGACATCTTCAGTGCACATACTGTATACGGTCACAAATATGTGGTGCAGGGCTAAAAAAAAAGGGGCTTCTGAGAGTGGGGAGCATTTGACAATTGACCTTTCCTCACTTTGGATTAGATTACTGGCTCCATTTCTCTTAACACAACTTTACTGTGCTGATAATGCTCATAAACATGCAATTCCACAATGACACTTTTGGCTTAAACACATTCGCACTTTCACCGAGAAAAACTATCAGTTGTACTCGTTTTACATGGGTCTTGTTATATTATTTTCTGAAGTAAACGCTTAATGAAGATTCATGGGGAAGCTGATTAATTCAGCTTAACAAATCAAATTAAACAAGTTGAAAAAGATTTTTTGGCATAGTATTTTTGAATCATTCAGTACCCTGGTATATATCAAAGTACCATGGTATTAGCACCTGATACCATCACTGTACCATAGTATGCTTTTGTTAGTTTTCATAGTCTGGTTGAAACAAATGAGCAAAGCCGTCTGCATTCAGCTTGGCAATGAATACAAAAAAACCTGGCTTTGAAGACTTCCCCTAGTTTGTCTGTGTTTGGGGCCCGTGAAGCATGAGTACAGGACATTTTTAGAAAGCTGGCACGTAAAAAAGCAGCTTTGTTAAAACCGTTTGTTATCCATATCCTTATATAGTTCTAGTGTGTTTGTTAATGTGTGGAATTTGTTTGAGGTCAAAAATGGCTGCGGGTGTTTATAGTCTTGCAAAGTGTTTCTTTGTCAGACGCAGGATGAAGACTTCACTCATGTAAAGTGAGTTTGTTTTCATTTAGAAGTAAAAGCATTTTAACTTGTTGCGCTCAAGTGAGAGGAGAAAGAATGTTTGCTACAGTCTCATGTTTACAGTTCAAAACAAACACAACAACTAAACACAAAAAGGGACACAGAAATGGCACTTAAAGAAAAAGTTCACCCAAAAATGAAAATTTTGATTTCATTTACTCTCATAAACTCTTCCCAAACTCATGTGACTTTCTTTCTACAATAGTTCGATTTTTGATCCATGGAAGACAATCATTCGGGTTTGGAATGACATGACGGTAAGTCAAGACCAGAATTTATTTTTGGTGAACTGTTCCTTTAAAAATACAAAAACATAATAACACAGCTTTAACATAACAGCGTAAACTAGACAACGTAAGAAAATGTCTCTTCATGTTTTGTTTTTTTTTCACAGCAAATAATCTCCTGCAGGACAGATGGGGTAGAGGAACAGAGGGATGTTTAAAACCTGTTTGAAGCATCTTTTAAGAGGCTGATCACTTTCAGCTTCTCTAGGCACCTCTTAGGCACAGTCCCAGTGTCTCTGATCAGTGCAATTTGTTTCTGGGCAAAAAAAGTCCAGGCGTCCAGGCATGACCTTTTGACTCCTGTCTACCACTTCCAGAGCCAGCTACACAATTAATGAGCTACCTTTAAAGAAACCTGTTTTCCAGCCTATCAACACCGTGTTCAGTAATGTCTGGCCATTTCTCAGATATTTATGGTTATAAAAAGGCACTTTAAGACATCTGTAAAAAATGTCGATGGCAAATGCACCTGGTTTAAAAACTGGCAGTCAGTTTAAGCATTTGGCTGGGATGCATTAAAATGTTCACCAACCCACCAGAGTCTATCTAGTGTCTGCATCGCGCCCGCCTGCAGGAGTCATGGAGCACATTGCCCTCTTTGGGCTGGAGGTATGAATAGCGCAATATAGCTTTTAGACGTACAAAGGTTTTGTACAAGCTACATTATTGTTGGCTGGACACTGTCCTTGTATTAAAGGTGCCTCGTATTCCAAGGTATTTTGCAATAAAGATGGGCAAGGGGTGATGTCGGGTTGTTTCGGATGTGTCAGACCATTCTCTGGACTGGTTTTTACTCCCTCCAACTCCAGAGGAGATGTCTCATGTAAGTCCATATCTACTGGAGCCTTGGATCTCCTCCTGCGGCGGATAACCACTACAGTAGCTACAATGGCCACAACCATCACCACCGCTACAGCTGCCACGATGGGTATGAGAGAGGAAGAAGGTTCGGTCCTGTCAACACTTGGCTCATGGGAGGAGGGTGGGATTCCTGCTGTGCGAGCCTCCATGCAGGCACTAACCGAGACATGGACAGGCTCTCCCAGAGGACTAGCACATACATAATAGGTGCTATTTGGCTGTAGCCCTCTAAGCGTGTATTCAGGGTAAGTCGGTGGCACATTCAGCTGTAGTGGCCGTCGGTCAGGGCCTGACAAGTTTCGGTAAGTCAGACGGATTCCGCGGATGTGTGGTCGTGTGTGGATGTAACGGTGAAGGTCTAATGAAATGGAAGTGCTGGTTATGTGAAGGGAGCTGATTGTGTTGGGCTGGACTGTAGCAATGGTCTCGATAGAAACTCTAGGCGAAGGTGGAGGAAGGAAGCTTGGATTTTGGATCTCACAGTAGAGTCCTGACATTGAAGGTGGACACAGGCAAACAACCGCCCCATTTGTGTCAAATACACATGTTCCCCCATTTAGACAGATATTGGAGGGGCATATAATGTCCTCTTCTTCAGAATCCTCTATGATTTCTCTGGGGAAGGCAGTGGTCTGGGAAAGAGGGAAGCTGTCTGTGTCTGCTGAGGGCATCTCACTTGGTGGTGCCGGGGGAATGGCATGCGTTGTGCCTGATGGTGTGGTGGAGTTTGTAGGCTTGGTTGTAGTACTGCTTGTCCCTGCGCTTGTTAACTCAATGGTCGTAGTGGGACAGCCAAAATCTTTATGCTCCAACTTGGCCAAAACCTTTCCTGAGTTTATTGGTGGAAAGTGGCATCGAGTCTCCTCCATTCTCAGCAGTTCTATTTGAGCATCCTTTACCCATGCTGGAAACCAGGCCAGTGGGCAGAGGCAGTTAAAGGGGTTTTCTGCTGCAGTGAGCTTCTCAAGTTTGGGGAAGAAGTTGAAGAAACCTTCGGGGAAGCCTTGCAAATTAAGGTTGCTCAAGTCAAGCTCTAGCAAATTAACCAAATTTCGGAAGTCTTCTCGTTTTATGGATCCCAAGGGATTCCCAGTTAAATTGAGGTTTCGTAGGCCACCCATTGCCTTCAGTGTAGGTTGAATCTCTACAAGCAGGTTCTGGGAAACATCCAGAACGTGTAGGTTCACCAGGCTGCTTAGCAGCTCCTCATCCAGACTGGTCAGCCGCAGTCCAGCTATTTTAAGAGACTCAAGGTGTGGTGTCTGTAAATCTTCAGGTCCAATAGGTGGGATACTATTATAACTAAGGTCCAAGTGGAGCAGCTTGGGCAGCTGCAAAGCTGGCAACACACTAATCTGATTCCCCTGTAGCTTCAGCTCCAGTAGGTTCTCTAGTCCTTCAAATGCAGCTGGGTGAATGCTCTGAATGCGGTTGCTGTAGAGATACAGCCTTTCCAGGTTGACCAGTCCAGCAAAGCTGTCTTTGGAAATGTGGATGATGTGGTTTGAAGAGAGATCCAGGTTGTGTAGAGAGGAGAGTGGGCTGAACACCCCATCAGGGATTTCACTGAGGGCATTCTGACTCAAGTCCAGCATTCCAAGCTCGCCAAGCTCTACAAAGTCCTGCTGTTGCAAGGTGTTGATGTTGTTCTGAAAGACGTAGAGGGTCTTTGTGGACGAGGGGAGGCCACGAGGCATGTTGCTCAAGTTCTGCTGGACGCAGAAGATGGCACCAATGGAGCTGCACACGCACTCTTGGGGACATTTGCTGCTCAGAGATCCACACAGTAAGTGAAACAAAATTAGATGAGACAGGGGAGATAATGGCCACATCGTTGATTGCTGTCTAGCCTTTGTGATGGAATCCTGCAATAGAAAAAAAAAACAGAAACCCAATGTCAAAACTTACATAGATGATCTTTTATTCTATATATGAGTTTGCACATTATTGGGCCTTTGACATAGGTGTCCAGTCCTGCTCCTGGAGGACTAAAGTCCTGTCCAGTCCTGCAGAGTTTAACTCCAGCCCTAATTGAACACATCTGAAACAGCAAATCAAGGTTTTCAGGGCCTCTACTATAAGCTTTCATTGATGGAGCAGATAGGGGCCCTCCAGGAGCAAGGCTGGACACCCCTGGCCTATGCAGATCATGGTAATATTATTAATAAACATTTCAGTGTTTGATGTTCAGATGGTTCTCCATGCTAAACCATTTTGGTACTCTTTTGGGACCATGCAAAATGTAAAATTTGGGTCCTGAACCAAAACCAGTTTTGAACAATTGGCTTAAACAGAAAATGGCACACTTGAAGCTTTTGTCAAGGCTTTGAAACTCCATTCTTACACAGAGAAAACAACAACCATCCTGCAGGGCAATCCTCCAGTTGTGATGCCCAGAACTGTCATGCCCAATGTAACTTTGATATTTAAATTACAAAAGTACTGCAGGTTAAAAAAATAAAAATAAAAGCTTGGTCTGAAATGCTCTGGCAGAAAGTTTGTAAGTGTTTTTGAGTCAGTTCTGAATTAGTCACTGGTGCCTCCTTAGTAAAGATGAATAAACTGGTGCATGACTCTCTGCACTATAATTGAAGCTTATTTCATGGTGTGGCTAAACAACTTTTGCCTTTATTTTCCTTCAGCATTTTCTGAGATCATCCAACAATGGCTGTGGTATATGGCCCAGCTGAACGAATGTCTGTTAACCTGCCTTGCACTCAGTTTCACTCTTTCCACTGTTTGTTTAATGAGTTCATCTCAGAGAGTTTAGACCTCATCCCAAAATATGTCCTCAGAGCAGCCCACCCAGCGTTTCAATGCCCAGCATCCACACAAACCTGGAGATTCTTCATTGACACAACTTTGATTGTCTAAACATAAGTAGCTTTCTAAACGTGAAAAAAATAAATAATTGCTAGCTTAAGTGGTGCCCCTTAATTTTCAATGAAAGTCCTTGTGTTATTTTGTGTGTGTCCCTTTTTGGTGATTGTTCAACAATCTCTTTGATTTTCTAGTGAACAAAGGCTTAGGCCAAGCCTCTGCCATCTTCTCCACTGCTGATATAACAATGTGTATGTTTGTGAGTACAAAGAATAGTTTACTGTTCTAACAAGAGTCCTGGCTGCTAAAGGGCCAGTCTATTGAGGGAGATGAACAACCATTCGTTTGGCAGGTACACTCACTCTTTTCATCCTTTTTTTCTGTCCAAGTTTCCTTTTGTGAGCCTCTTTTTCTCACTCACATCAACCATTTATCTTTTTTCTCTGCCCCTTCATTCCCTCCTCTCGTTGAAGGGCAATGGCTTGGTTATTAGGACAGCTTGTGATTATATTTACTCACAGTCTTGTGATCATATTTGCTCACTCTGTTTTGTTTAAATCTGATCTGATAGAAGAAGCCTGTTTGACTCTGTTGCGTCTCTGTGTTTTTGAACATGATATCTACTTATTAGCTGGTCCAAGCTAGTCATTGGCTGGTCGACCTGGAATCACTTTCCAAAAAGTACCTTGACCAGCTAGTTTGTTACTGGTATAAGTTGGTCTACCAGCTAATTTCCAGCTGGGATCAGCTAGAAACCAGCTACCATGTTCCAAAGGTGAACAGCTTAAGCTCGACTTTCCTGCAGGGATGGGAAGGAGAGTGAGTATGCATGAGTTTGCCTTATGATTAGATGATCCGAATTTGGTCCAATTATTAAAATTGTAATTATTCTACTGTTTCATCTTAGTCAGATAATTCATCATCTTTCATCCCTCTCCAGCTTATTTGATATATATTTAGTTTTTGCTATTTTAGCCACTGTACTTTCAGCTGCAGTTTTAAACATCTCTTGTATGTTTTGGCTATCCATTCCATCTTCCTTCTTGCTATATGTGACCCTGGACCACAAAACCAGTCTTAAGTCGCTGGGGTATATTTGTAGCAATAGCCAAAAATACACTGTATGGGTCAAAATTATACATTTTTCTTTTATGCCAAAAATCATTAGGATATTAAGTAAAGATCATGTTCCATGAAGATATTTAGTAAATTTCTTACCGTAAATATATCAAAACTTAATTTTTGATTAGTAATATGCATTGCTAAGAACTTCATTTGGACAACTTTAAAGGCGATTTTCTCAATATTTTGATTTTTTTTTTTGCACCCTCAGATTCAAGATTTTCAAATAGTTGTATCTCTGCCAAATATTGTCCTATCCTAACAATAACCATACATCAATGGAAAGCTTATTTATTCAGCTTTCAGATGATGTATAAATATCAATTTTGAAAAATTGATACTTAAGACTTGTTTTGTGGTCCAAGGTCACATATAATGTGTTTGGACTCTCTACAGGTTGCTTGACTTTTGAACAGAAACTAGAGCTTTCATTAAAGGGGGTTGCTACCTTCCCGTCTTTTCTCTCCTGTCTTCTCTCGCCCTCCTTCCATTCTCCCTTTCTTCTCTGGCATATGCACAATCCCACCGGCATGGCAGGAATTTTGCAATAACCCTAAAAATCCATCTTCATCACAGGAAGGCATGGGGCCTCCTAAGGGTTTGACATTTGTCTCTCTCACTCTTTCTTTATTTGTTTCAGGGTTCATGTGCTTGTTTGCCAATCGTCTGTCAGAACTGATTGCATGAAAACAGGTTTGATGAGGATGGCCTGAGGTGCAGAAGGAGGTCACAGGTGAAGCAGAGCTCAATGTCATCAAGACTTTTGTTTTCTTTGTAGGTCACACATTAGAGTGATCTTAATCTTAGTCACTGATTTAATAACAAATACAGAATGCTACAGAATGCTATTTATGAAGAGATTGTTAGAGACAGTTCACCCAAAAATGAAAATTTCATTAGAATGTATGTTCCTATATCTTCACAAAAGATGATTTTTTTTGTCCATACAGTTCAAACAAAGTTGTCCGGACCCCATTGTATGGACAAAATTCAAATTTTTTACATTTGAATTCATAGGCCTACGTACTAAGTCATCCACTGGACCACCACAGTTAGCGGAAGCTAGAGATTACGGTTTATAAAGTTTTAAATATGAATATTTTTCTTACAAAAACACATTGATTTGCTTCAAAGGGCCTTTATTAAACCCCCAGAGCTGTGCACTTTCTTATGATGGATTTATGCACTTTTATTGGACTTCAAAATCTTAAACCCCATTCACTGCCACTGGAAGAGCCAGGGCATTTTTTAATATAACTCCGATTGTATTCGTCTGAAAGAAGAAAGTCATATACACCTAGGATGGCTTGAGGGTGAGTAATTCATGGGGTGATTTTATTTTTTTGGGTAAACTATCCTTTTGACATTAAGTCAGTCTGATGATTTATGGCACTCTTTTAGCCTCTCGTCAGACACATGAACACCGGCATGCTTACACACACCCAAAAATCAACACACAGGTATCACTCCAACACACACAGACACACACTCCCTCTGGGTTTGGCTGAGCGTTTTTTTATTTAGAAGTCATGAATGATGAATGAATGCCCAGCTGAATGAGAAAAAAAAAAAAAACATCCGTTTGTATTCTTATTAGACTTCTCATTACTTCTGACAAGAATGTTTTTTGATTAGTGAGTGATGAGAGAGAGGACTTGGAAAGGAGGATAAAACAAGATTTATAAACTGGAAAGACACAATATGAGATACCTCGAATGACCTTGTTTACAGAGTATTTGTGTAGGTTTTGTTTTTCACTCATTCCTTGAAAAACTGCTCTTGAATGGCAGAGTTCTAAATAAATAAAGCCAAAACCAAAAGCTTAGACTAAATCCTGCAAAGAGGCTAAGAAAGTATGTGTGTATTTTATGAATGTGATCATCACAAAGAGAGTCCAGAGACAGCGAAACAGTTGTTGGGGAATGAACTAAACTAACTAAAAATGACTAACTTATGCTCATATAACAGCTTAGTTGTTTACTTTTTCAAACAAAAGGTATGGACATACTCTAGCACTGGGAAGTAATTCATTTTAGTGATTCAGTATATTCTTTTAAATAAACCAGTACAAATATAATTTTCTGATTCAATTTAAACTTTGTGTAGATGTCCCTGTTCGGCTTTTATCTAAATTTTAAGATTTATACTGCTGTTAATGAACATTTTAACCAAAATAATTAAATAGGGGTGTTGGTAGTTAGTTGTTAGTTTGCCTGGTCCAGTTACAGTTACATACTCTATATCTGTATATATGATATATACCTGTTATTTGATTTCAGAGATATTGAATAAAATATTCCCTTAAGTAGGTAGCCTAATGCAGTTAGCTACTTAACGTTGGTAGATTGTGGTGTAGCTAAGTAATTATGTTTGCTAGACATTTATCTATATCACAACCAATTAATACAAATATTTAGCTACAGTTTTTGCAGTTAGCTTGTGGTAGCCTATAGCTAAACAGTAGCTTGTAGTATTAGCTAACTGCTAGTTAGCAGCTTGCAGTGTTGCTAACTATATTTAGCTACAAATTTGTTAGTAGCTTGTAGTACAGCTAAATATTTTTGGTTAGTAGTATAGCTAACTGCGTAATGCTAGTAGTTTGCAATTTAACCAACTACTTAGTCTTAGTAGTTGTAGTGTAATTACTTTTTCTAAATAGTAGCTTGGCCTGTTGTTAAAATGTGGGACACACACACACAGATAGTTTCACTCTCTCACATTTACTAGTAGGCCTACAGACAGAGGTGTGAATGTGTGTTCCTTTAAATAACATACTACTTTTGAAAGTAGTAATGCTACTTTCCTGAGATTACTCAGCCACACACACACATATTGACACACAGATAAATACACATTTCCGTCAGCAGCTCCTAAGCACAGCTGGGTTGTGTTACCCAGAATGCATTAGGACGGTCTCTCCGGGTGACAGCGCACTCACATTAAGTAACAGTTTTGCGATTAGGGTAGGGGGAGGATTTCAGGGAGGGAAACCAAAAGAGAAACAGGCATGTGCAGTTAAATGTGGATTCTGTATGAGTGTGCACATGCCTGTTAGCAGCTGTTTGTGTTTACGCATGCTTGAATCAAGCTCATGAACATGTGGCTGATTTAAAATACAAAACTGATTCATCAGGGCAACTGTGATTTTACTCATGCTTCACTTCAGCCACAACAGAAGCGTCTAAAGCCGAGCCAGAGCCAAGTCTTTGCTGTCCTCGACTAGCACTAAAATCACAAATAAGATCGCTTCAGTATCTTAACTCTTTCTTGCTTAGACATCAGTGAGACTAAATGCAAAGCAAACAGAGACTACAAATCCAAAACCAAATGATCTGAGCTCTGCTATCTACATTAATGTTATAGCGCTAGCTTACCATACCTCAGCAATTTTCAGCATTTGCAACCAATCTTTTTCGAATGGACTTTAACCATTGGGAACTGATTGGATCCTGAAAAGTGGCATTATAGTACCATAACCATTTTGCCCCTTTTATATTACCCAATAACATGCACGGCCTTGATGACATCAGCAGAACAGGAAAGTCGTTTAAGAGGCGAAGTCATAGTAATATGATTATTGTAATATTTATTTTATATTACATATATATAATTCATAAAATACATTAATGCAATAAAATATTATAAATAATGTTTTAAAAAATAATTTTCATGAAAAATAGCTAGAATAGCATTTTGTGAATCTTGTGCTTTAAAAAAGCCAAAAATCAATGTGCTGAAATGTAATTTTCAAAGACCCAACTTAAGAATGAGCTAAAATGTTTCTTTCTTTTACAGTAAACCCATGGTTGTGCAGGGGAAAAAAAACAACTTAAAAATTTATTAAAACGTAAGTTCACTGATTTTAACCCAGCTTTGTATTCCTAGAGAGAAAAAATAGGTCCTATTGCTTAGAGTTTGCTCTTCCTAAGTTCAGGAGACTTAAGGCCATTGCACACTGAGTCCGAAATTTTCGTCCAAAATTTTTGCACGTTAAAAAATAAATACGACCTCATGTTGTGTCAATCACATTTACACACTGCCTCTGAAACTTTCGTCCGTCATAAAAAATTCGGATCAGTTTCGATTTTCTGCGTTTTGACATCCGTAGCATGCACTTTAATAGTAAAGGATGACGAATACGAAAAAAACATGCGAAAATTTCGATGTGTATCAACAGTTTCTCAGATGCTTCTCCTTAGGAAAAATATAAGTAGACACAACTGAGACATGAGAAGGAGTCCAAAATGGGAATTGGCTGTGAGAACATGGACGATCTCTATATTGTATTGCTGTAATTGCTTTCAAGACACTATTATAAAAATGTTTTATTGCTCAGAGGTTGCTCTTTCTTTTTCTTTTTTTTTTGTTACAATGTTTTTTTTTTTTACCTTTAATAGGCAGGACAGCAGGAAGAGAGACAGGAAACAGTGGGAGAGGTGAGAAGAGAACAGAGTTAGGAAAGTACCTTTAGCTGGGACTCGAACTCATGCTGTCTTAGGTGCAGTTGTGCCTTCATGTTTGATCTGCTGCCTACAAGGCTATGGTTCTGACAAAGCTTACTTTATGCTCAGGATACTTAAACGCCGCTCGCCGTCCTTTCCCGATCCTGTCCTCTCTCTCTCTCTCTCTCTCTCTCACTTCACTTCCTGTCTACAATACTCTCCTATCCTAATAAAAAGGCAAAAATGCCAAAAATAAATCTAAAACCCCCCCCTTTTTTTTTTTTTTTTGTATCCCTGCTCACGGACAGTCTAAAATCATTGAGCCCATGCAGTGCATTATGGGTGTTTACGTTTTCCTACCTTTTTTCACTCGAGTGCTTTTGCTCTGTTTTCTCTATTTGTGTAGCATCAATTTAAAGGCGCAAATGTAATTTATTAATGTTACAATGTCAAGAACTCAAAATTTTAGGTTCCAATATCTTTAGACTATTATTAAATAACTATAATTAGGTCCACTTAACAAGTAGTTTCACCCAAAACACACACACACACACACACACACACACACACTTGTTTCACTATCCTTGTGGGGACTCTCATAGGCGTAATGGTTTTTCTGCTGTACAGACCGTATTTTCTATTGCCCTACACCAACCCTACACCTAAACCTACCCCTTACAGGAAACTTTCTGCATTTTTACATTTTCAAAAAACTTCATTCTGTGTGATTTATGAGCTTGTTTACCCGTGGGGACCTCAACTTAGATCCCCACCGTGTCACGAGTCCCCATGAGTCTGTGTGTATTCAGGTTTAAGTCCCCACCGGGATATAAAAACAGGTACACACACACACTCCAAGCCCTCCTGACAAACACTCTCTCAAATACACACAAAAGACACTAAAAAGGCGAAGAGTGGCTTAAACCAGACCAAGTGCAATAAAGGTAGGCCGTCCTAACCCAACTTTGCCCAGGGCCTGCAGGCAGTTCAAGTTACAATCTACTCTGTGTGCATGTGCACACCTGCTAGCCATGCACATCGGCAGAGACGCCGCATTTCTGTGTGAAACGTGAGAAACTTAACAAGACAAAAGACCAAAGTAGACCAACTTACACATGCCGCCGACACACGCCAACCTGTCATATACTGTTACAAAGGTGCCTATCTATCTATCTATCTATCTATCTATCTATCTATCTATCTACCTACTGTGGTAAAAACTATGCCTGGAAACTATAGCATGTCTGGCCCGAGAAGCATTTTAAGATGGGTGTGTTTATGAAAGATGTCATTTGGTGTTCTTAGCATCCTTTTGTGTTGCACATTTCTTTCTGAAGGGATGCATTTAAAAGGTCAGTGCGTTTGCAACTTGGTTGCCTGTAATATGTTGCTGCTATGACTAGCATGCTGTTAGGTGGCATAATCTGAAGCAATGGCATTGCGTGTGCATGATTCATATTTCCTCTGTGCCTCTCTCTTTATGAATATGCGCTACAAAAATACAGTTTTTTTTACACTCATCCATAAAACATGATGAATGTAGATCAGAAATACATTTGCATACAGATACTAAGATTTGTTTAGAGTTTATTTTCATACTCCATTGGGCAATGAAGTAATTTGCTATGGAGTAGTTAAATTACATTTTTATTTTTATTATAAGATTAAAGTTATAATTTACAAAAGCACGTCTTAATGTTATGGTTATGAAATGCTCCAATTTGACTGTAATGCGTTATATGAAAAACTTTTATGATGCTATATAGGCGTGTCTTTTAAAGCTTGAAAGCCTATTCATTGTAACTACATGCAAAATAGCTTGGAAAATAGACCTCAAATATTAATATCCTTTCAATTATCATCTTAAACACTCATTAAAACTTCCAAATACACATTAAAATTATTCATTAACATTAAATACCTGATATATTAACATATGAATATTATATGAATATATATATATATATATATATATATGTGTGTGTGTGTGTGTGTGTATGTGTGTGTGTGTGTGTGTGTGTATATATATATATATATATATATATATCTCAATACATTCCTTAACATTTAATACTAAATATTTTTTATCAAACAAAATTTGATCATTAGATAGATATATTATATATAGATATATATTATATACATTATATAAAGGGCAAACTGCACTTGAATTGTGTTGTGACAAATGAAGAGTGAGGGAGAACTGTTTGTACTTGTCTATACATGTCTCTTTCTCTCTTGCTCTCTCTCTGTGCAGGTTTAGTTGGTTCAGGACAGGTTCCTTGTAGTTTTTAAGCTCTGTTTTTCTTGTTTACCTTCAGACTAAATCTGTGTGTAATAGAGTTAATCATAACAGCTTTCACCTTGACATCTCTCAAAGAAAAACAAACACACACACACCATACAAGAATATTTATCTGACAGAGGTGAACGCTTGTACACCTGCTAAACACATTCAGCAGCAAGTTATTCAAGTTAACACATCCTTTTTTGTTACTCCGTGTACTACGTAACACATAATAGGTGTCAAAACGTTGCTGGCCTGACGCCATAGATCTTAATGCCATGACTCATATGCAAGTACACAGATTTCAGGCGCTAGCGTCAGTCACCAGTCAAAGCCTTGAGAGTTAAATGATGTTTAAAATTGATTTGCAGTCAAAGAGTCCAGCAGATGTTTACTCACACTGCACAGGTGTGGAAAGCATCCATGCCAGGGAAAGAGAATGAGAGAGAAACTAAACTAAACCAAAAATAAACCAACTATTTCATAGAAAAGAGCAGTATTTACTTCAAATTCATTTAAATTTGAATATGAATTGAATGTGAACCTAAAGTTGAACGTGAACTGAATTGAACTGAGCTAGATGAAGAGAAAAACAATGAAATCAGAGTTAACCATAAAAATGACTGCACAGAAAACAATTTGAATCTGAATATGAATTAAATGTGAACCTGAAGCTGGGGTCCAGTGCAGTGAATGGGTGCCGTCAGAATGCGAGTCCAAACAGCTGATAAAAACAGCACAATAATCCACAATTAATCCACACGACTCCAGTCCATTAATTAACGTCTTTTTGAAGCAAAAAACTGCATGTTTGTAAGAAACAAATTCATCACTAAGATGTTTTTTTAACTTTAAACTGTTGCTTCCAGCAAAAATACACAGTCCTCTATCCATAACATTGCTTTATCCAGTGAAAACATCAGCCTGTCTGAATCAGGAGAGAAATATGCACAGATTAAGCACCGTTTACAAAGAAAACAGTTGGTGCATTTTGATATGAGATCTTGGACTTTTTTGGATCATGGACTTTTAATCGGAAGCGACAGTTTAAAGTTAAAATCATCTTGATGGATTTGTTTCTTTAAAAACACAGCTTTTCGCTTCACAAGATGTTAATTGATGGACTGGAGTGGTGTGGAATGTTTGTGGATTGTGATATTTTTATCAGCTCTTTGTCAAATAAGTTTTTATTTAGTCATCGAATAACCTTGCAATATTCACAAGTTCCAGATTAATTTTCTTATATGCACATAAACAAACTTAAAAAAAATGTAAAAATAAATGTAACACCCCTTCCCTGGCCTGTTAATATACAATACAGTGACATTCAAAAACAAATTTTAAGTTACAATCCATTGCATTAAGGAATAGAAATCCTTCGTTTTATCAGCTGTTTGGACTCTCATTCTGACGGCACCCATTCACTGCAGAGGATACATTGTTGAACAAGTCATGTAACGCTAAATTTCTCCAAATCTGAATTTGAATATGAATTTAGTGTGCCTGTAGTTGAAAGAAATTTAATTGAACGGAGTGCAAAAAGGAGAAAACTCACGGCTGGGACGTGCTGGAACAAATCGCCCCACCGCCCCCTTCTTGCCCCACAGGGGGTGTCCTGTCTTCTGACCAGCTGTGTCAGCTTGAGTG
Source organism: Tor tambroides (assembly GCA_021397915.2). Classification (NCBI taxonomy): domain Eukaryota; kingdom Metazoa; phylum Chordata; class Actinopteri; order Cypriniformes; family Cyprinidae; genus Tor; species Tor tambroides. Next base: position 29,644 of record JAFVLL020012663.1, on the reverse strand, counting down.
TTTTCTGTGTCAGGGGCTCTGAAGACTTCAGTCTCTCAGACCAAATCTCAAATCTGAAATACTGTACGTTTCTGCACAATTTCTAGGCCATTAATCAAATAATCACATTTGTGATACTGAGCATATGATCTGCTTTGTTGAAAAGGTCAGATGTTATTGCTTCCACTGAAACACAAGTTGCTCTTTACACTCAAATGCCTTTAAAACAAAGCCGCAACAAACCAAATACCAAAATACTACAAAATCAACACATAAGCGCTGTTTAGAGCTCAACACCTCAGTCCTGAATTACATAGCAGATCTATTTACAACCGACAGCCCATTAAAAGAAAAAAACCAATGTGATACCAGACTCAGTTCAACTCCAGTGATGATGAGGTATGTTGGAACAAGACCAAATCAATTTCTCTGCCTGTCCTGACCTGTTTGTACCATGCACGGTGACATTGGGGCTCCCTGGGAGAACATTTACCTCCTTTGAATGATGTAGCTGTTGCTTGTAATGTGTAGACATGGTGTAAGTGTGGCAAAAGTAACTAAATACTATAGGGAAGTTCTCTGTCACTCTCCAGCACACTGATCTGTTTGTGTGCTTTTACAGCTCACTGAAAAGCAATGAAAGACAGTCCAGTACAGGGTGTGTGTGTGTGTGTGTGTGTGTGTGTGTGTGTTTAAAGACTTATCTGATCCTGTCCTGGCAGTCTGCTGATGAATTTGTTCTCAGACCATTCAATTGTGGCACTGATCGATTAAAGAGTACAAGTGGACCTCAGTGTGACTCTATCAGTATTCTCAAGTTAGTTTTGTGACTTTGCTGTGTGAATATGCAGAGGGATTAGCCATTCATAACAGATGTCACTTACATCTCAAAAGGATAATTCTGTCATCATTTACTCATATCACTTTTGTCTTTCTTTTGTGGAACACAAAATGAGTTTTTTTCTTCATACAATGAAAGTCAGTGGGGTCCAATGTTGTTTGGACAACACTGGACACAAAAGAAGATTTAAAGATCTTATTTTGGGATAGAATTGACATTTTTGATTCAACTATCCATGAAAGTTTTTTAGCTTATAAGATTTTTGATGTTTTTGAAAGAAGTCTGTTATGCTCACCAACGCTGCATTTATTTGATCAAAAATACAGTAAAACGAGTTATATTGTGAAAATTTACAACTAAAAACGACTCTTTTCTATTTTAATATATTTTAAAATGTAATTTATTCCTGTGATTCAAAGCTAAATTTCCTGCACCCATTACTTCAGTCTTCATTGTCACTGCGATACATTTATTCAGGAATCTTTGATAAAAAGAAAAGCATTTATTTGAAATAGAAGTGTTTTAAAACATTGTAAGTGTATAGTTAGTCACTTTTGATCAATTTAATGCATAAAAAGCTTAATGACTTTTTGAACTTTTGAACGCAGTGTGTATTTTTGAGCATCTTCTTGCAGTCATGTGCATGTTTAGTATGTTTGTTTTATAACTCACTGTTGCAGCTTTAATGTAGCACATGTTGCAGCCAAAGTAATCATAGAAGCAGATCCCTTTGATCAAACAGCATTCTCCTGAGTAACTGCGTTTGACGGCAGACGGATGTTTGCTGTTCTTAACTTGTGAAAACCTGAACACCACCCAACAGACGCAGCCAAAGGCCATAACTCTGTCCTTAAGCGAATAACAAGATGTTACAGTTAACATTCAAAAAGAAAAAAATATATTAAAAAGAGCGGAAGATGTTCTTAGTACACCTGGGAGACGTTTTACTTGTATTCTTAAAGGTAAATTGCGTAATTTCCTCTCAAAAACTGCAAAACAATGATTGTTTTCAAACAGGTTTCTCCTTTTATCTTCTATTGGTTGGATAAACAGATAGCTCCACCCCAAACTCACACTATTGGTTGAGCTAGTGTTGCTATGTGCTGTAGGTCGGGATGTGCAAAAAAACCAAAACCAAAAAAAAAACAGAGTAGATGTTTTGAATCCCCACTTCTCAGGGGATTCAGTCAAGAAATGGCTTTTGTATATCTGTCTCTGCATATTAATAAAGTATTTTAGTGTAGCATCCAATCTTATTCAAGCTTATTTCTAACAATGTTCTGACCTCTCTTATGTGTGTGTGTTTAATTTTCTTTGTTTCTCTTGGCATTGGCTCTTGCCTTCACTCTGTTCATGATCACACACACACAGCAGGGATACAATCTAAACTCTGTTTTTACAAGTGGACACCATGGCAGAACATACATAAAATAAATCCTAAAAGCCACATCATGATATAATACAGTACTTGAGCTTTTCTTCACCAGTCTTCCTTATCTCTTCTCAGCAGTGGTGAGGAAGCTTATATTGAAGCTGGATTTACATTAAATACAACTACATTTTCTTACATTTAAGATTTATATTAGATACAATTAAAAAACACAAGAATCTAAATCATAGTAATTATCAGCAATATTTTATTCAATGTAATGCCTGTGAAGCTTCTGAAAATGTATTTAAATGACTACTTTTAGTTATTTCCAACACTCCAGGTCCAAAACTAAGTTATTACCAAAACTGACCAAGTTTAGTTTTTGAAGAAAACTTCAAACTCAAAAAGGTCACAATTTGCATTGTACAGATTACGAAGAACATGGAGATTCTCTCTAATTTGGACAATCTTGATATGAATGTTTATTTTATATTCATTATATATTATTTTTGCTGCTTCTGTTTGTGTTCCTGAGAAGGTAATCGTCCTAATTCAGATATATATTTTTTAGGTTGCTACAGGCCCATATGGAAACTACGAACATCAAACTTTTTGAGCTGATTTTTGAGGTACAATTTGAGGTAAAATGTGTTAAACAGTAGCTAAAAGCATAATAAAAGAACTAAAAGAATAAAATAAAAGAAATAATAATACTAAAAGAACATACAAGGGTTAGGAAATGCACTGAACTTTTTCTGAGCTTTCTGACATTAGTAAGGTTGAATGTTGTCCCATTGTTTCATGCTTAATGCTCCTGTATTGCAACTCTTTGTTTACCCAACACTTCAAGGAGGAAGAAACCAAAGGAAAATCAAATCCCAGTCTTAGTAGGAGGGCTCATGCTTTGGCAGTCACTACTGCAACAGATTTTTGTGATTTTGAGTGATCAGTATAATCCAAACAAGAAGTGACGTGTTACTAGAGTTTCCATCTGACCTTTAATAACAGCCAGAGTAACACTAAAGACACAAAAGGCCCAATCAAAGTGTTTCTAACTAAATAACCCTCAGATGCCAGACACTTGACTCTACCGCAGACTAATTAAGGCCACTCTTAGCATCTGCACACACTTATTCCTGCTCGCTGTGTCTTAACGTCCATCATGCAGTTATTAACTGGGACTGGGAAGCTCCTTTTGAGACACTCCCCTATTTAGTTGTCATGGTGGCATGACCCAAGCACTTATTAGCTGACCCTTGGGATTAGCCCAAGCCTGGCCAGGGGGGGTTAAGCCTTCACCTCCGAATGCCCACTATAACATCCCACCAGTCCCTTTAATTAAATTGCTGAGACACAGCGTCAGGAATGTTTGCCTGTGCTTTTTGCTTGCTCTCCTTCTATATCTCTGTCTTTGCTTTTCTCATACGCTCATCCCTCCTTTGTAGCCTAAGTGCCCCCTTCGTGTTTGCCTCTCCCAAATGATGACTGGCAGCCTGCCAGCTGATCTCTAAGTCTGACCGAACAAAAACGAGAAAAACGTGTTAACATGCTTACTACAGTTATTATCACACATTACATAAGGAATGCAGCCCAGATTACTAATGACGGATCAGATTTTACTCGCAGCTGGGTTCTTGGTCTGCTTTGACGTCATTCATAAACAATATCTCACTAAACAAGCAAATAATATCTTGGGTTTTCCGCTCAAAGGGTCAGTTGAGTACAGTACGAATGTGTGCTTATGCAGTCTGTTAAACTGTTGAAACATCTTCTGCAAGGTTCTTCAAAGCGTCCTCAACTCTTCCAGAAGAGTATATTAAGTTCTTGAGATGCTTATGTGGTTCTGATGGTTGAAGATTAAAATAGTTTGTTACATTATAGGATCTTTAGACCAGCTTATTGGTTTCTGAGTTCCTGCCAGCAAAATATGGTTTTCTAAAGGACATTCTAAAGATTAAAAAGCTAAAGTCCTCTTTAGAGAGCGTGCACTCTTAAAAACAGGTTCTTTACTGGCATTGATGCTTCCATGAAGAATCTTTACCAACCAGGGATCTCTCCATTGCACAAAAGGTTCTTTATAGTGAAGAAAAAAAAAAGATTCTTCAGATTATCAAAATGTTCTTCACACAAAGAAAAGTAGTTCTTTTAAGAACTGTTCACTGTGAGGTTCTTTGGGAAACCAAAAAAAGGTTCTTCTTTGGTATTTTTTTAAGTCTGTATGCTAAAACCTGTACAATAGGTAACTTCACAGATGGTACACCCCACATGTTGTGATATCTGGGTATTTAAAGGTTATGACCATTTCAGCGTCTCCTTCAGACTTCTAACCAACCACTGAGCAATGAAAAGTGGCATACAGCTGAGGAGGATTACCAGAACTATTCAGAATCATTCAAATGAATGGCCAAAATCTCAGCATGTCACTCAACCCTTGCTGTAAAGTACTTCTTAATAGAGTCCTCCACAAAACTTTTCTTCTCAACTGTTGAGGTGTCTTTGAAGCAACACAGATAATGGGTTTAAAAGCCAGAATAACTGAGCATAATCTACTTTACACCCCACACACTGTTTAACCCTTTTATATAACTTAAATTTAATAACAAAAAAGATGCTATGATACTTTGCTATGATGCTCTTGATGGTCTTTCGCAATGCAGTCTTGTGGCGTCCCAGCATTGTTTATGATACAGTCTATTTGTGCTGTCTAAAGGTGATGTAGATTGATAGCTCTTTGTTTTTGTAGATGTGCAGACGATACTGAACAGAACTGTTGTGATTATCTCCTCAGGAGAACGCGACTAACGTTTAATCTTTGTGGTTAAAAGCACACAGTTGTGTTTTTGCAATCTGTTCACACATGCACATAGGTAAAACCACTCAAACCGTAATTAGGAATGTCAGCCCCAAAACACACCACCATAGTCGCACATATAACAATGTAATAAATACGTAATGTAGTGTATGTAATACCTATATAATATAGCCTAATACATAAAAGTGTTGTTGTACTTTATTCACATTCTAATAACTTCCTGACTCACTAGTAAGATTTGTCGCTTCAAACTAGCATGCATTCCTTATGTTTCATTGTGTTTGTGTTTATTATGAGGGATAATGAGATAGAGGAACGTACTTTAATTCACAACCATACATCACTGACCAAGAAGTTCTTGCACAATATGATATATTGACTTCGGTTACCTGGTACGATGCGCATAATTTTAAAACAGACGTGCTTTAGTGAAGCCACTTTGAAAGCTCATGAGACCAAGTATAAGAAACATTTGAAACGTCTTAACACTGTTATTCACGATCAAAATTTGTTTTCGCAACAGAAGTAGCCAAAACAAAAGTTTCAGAATTAAAAATGAATTCCATGTTATTATTTTCAGTGTAACACACTAAAATGTTTTGTGCAACCCATTTAGATCTATTAAAGAAGCCCTAAAGATAGCCTATTAAATATTTTTTAATGTTTACATTCTGTCATATTCAGCGAGCATCTATAAATAATTCGTTGCAGTGCTTACCTGTAAAATGCGAAACGGGACCGTGCGTTGTTTTATCCACAAGAGACCACGTAGCGTAATAAAAGAATGTCTTTAAAGACTCGTGTACGGTCATTCATTGGGCAGGAATAATTATTCCTGAAGGGAAGCTCTGACACACATCACCATACGGCGCACATACTGAGCCTCCCCGTTCCGTACAGGTTGCGTCCAGCCAGACGTCTGAACTTTAGGAACACAATGGTGTTTTTACTGAATGGCAGGAGCGCAACACCTCCAGAGTTTTAGGAAGGAGGAGCAAAACTCTTCAGGCTTGACACAACTCTCCGTCGCCGGGCTGTGGTGACAAGGGGTATGTTCCCAATACTAGAAATATGCAGTGTAGCCTACACTACTGTGCGTATGCAGTGAGCTTAGTTTGTAATGGAAGATTTCTTTAAGGTGCGGTCACGTTATTTCGCGGGCAAAACTTGTCATTGTTAATTCTCAGTATAGTGTAGATGTATGAAGCACAGCTCACACAACTCATTTCCCTTATAATCACTTTTCTTATAGTGAAAGTGTAATAACCATGGTTTTTGTTTCTTCTTCTTTTTGCGTATTAATTAGCTACCATTTGTATAACCCCAGTTTCACTATGGTTAAACTTTCTTTTTTTAAGGGATCCTAAGGGTTTCAAACCAAGCAGCTTCTGTTCAATGCGGAGAATTCGCGGCAAAATCTGTGAGGAAATCTTTTGCAAAATTCCCATTGAAAGTTTGCCCGCGAAAATGAACCGAACAACGGTAAATTTAACGGATACTTAATTGTTGTTTTTACTGTAAAAATGAGGTAATTTTCTCTTTTGATTTTACAACAGTTACAACAGTAGCAGTAGCCTATTTTAGGAAATTGTTTACATGTAAATTTTGTTGTTCTCACTTAGTTTTTTTATTTTATTTTATTTTTTTTTGAGCAGCATTTTGCTTACTTGGAGGTTTACTTGTCATGTTAAGCTCGAAGATCTGTCACTTGTATTAGTGTGAAAACAGTTATTTATAGCTTGTGTCTTGGGAAATCATCAATGGTGTCACTGTATACTTCCGACATTCACCCAAAGTAGCACTGAGACACCAGTGCCAAATGCCCAACCAGGACTTGAACTTGTCAAATATTTTTTAATGCAACATCACATCGCTGTATTTAGCAAACAGTAGTGTAAGAAACATCACTTTAAGTTAGATTGGTATAGTGCTGATAGTAATGTGAGATGCATATGACTATTGGAATGCATAGCAGTTTTAAGTTGTTTTCAAGAGATGAAGTTCACTCCTCCCTTTGAATGTTTTTAAGCACTAAATTGATGTGTACACTTTGGGTTTGTGAGTTTTAGACTTTGTCCATGAAGCTTTGATTCTTAAAGGGGATTTTTAGCTTTAGCCCTGTGAGTCAACAGTTTTGCTCTCTGTTTGTACCACTGGGACTTTTTTATAAGATGACTTTGACAATGTCGGCCAAACATGAAGCTCAGCTCCTAAGCCTAAGTATGAGTGTATTGTTATGTATTAAAGCAGCTCTGCTTCGTGTAACTGAATGAATAAGTGTGCTGAACTTTTCAACTAGCCTTTGGCAAATGTGTACAGTGATTATAAATTTTCCTCACAGTTTATACATGCGTGTCATGAACTCACTCACGTACACCATCCAAGAGATCCAAATCCTATATAGCCAGTTACTTTGAGTTTAGTTAGTTGTGACAGCGGGGGAATGGATTGCATTTCCAAGAGGTACAGTACTGCAACCAGCAGTTATATGACTGAACCAAAGGACAAGGATAGGCCATCAAACCCTTAATATGATATATAAAAAAAAATTAAATTACACAATGATTAAAATCTTATAATTTATTGATTTGGAACACTCTATATGCAATAAATAATACTCAATAATAATCAAGTATTTTTAATAAAACTCAACACATTTTAACAATATTTTTGGTACTAAACACTAGTCATATGCATTTCGGGATTTCTCAACAAGTATTTCTGTCTTGTTTTCCAGTTATGAGTTATGAGAGTTATGAATAAATATATGTATAATACACTATGGTTCAAAAGTTTGAGGTCGTTTTTTTTGTTTGTTTGCAAGTTTCATATGTTCACCAAGGCTGCATTTAGCCTATTTGATCAAAAATACAGGAAAACCAGTAATATTGTGAAATATTACTACAACTTTAAAAGAACTGTTTTCTGTCTGAATGTATTTTAAAATGTAATTCATTACTGTGATACAATGTTGAAGCATCTTTACTTCAGTCTTCAGTGTCACATGATCCTTCAGAAATCATTCTAACATGCTGATTTGGTGCTCAAGAAATATTTCTTATTATTATCAATGTCGAAAACAATTGTGCTGCTTAGTATTTTTGTTTTTCCAGGATTTTTTGATTATTGTAAAGTTCATAAAACATTTATTTAGAATCTTTACTAACCATATAAATGCCTATACTGCCCATTTTGACCAATTTAATGTCCTTTCTGATTTAAAGTTTACGAAATATCTTACTGATCCCATTTGAAAGTAATATATCTTATCTGAGTATCGACACACAAGATGCAGTCCTTTAAAAGCTGTGTTTTTAGCGCCATCACCTGATCAGATATGATATCTACGGTGTAAAATATATGAAACACAGGTTCAAACTCAAAGTGTTACTTTAAGTGTTACTCAGAGTGGCCACTTTAGACACAGTATGTCTCTCTCTGTCTCTCTGTAGTGTAACTCTTAATATTAAAAGTCCAGGAACAGCGTTGAAGTCTTTGACCTCTGCCAGACCCCTCAGCATAACGGAAATGACTTGACTCTGTGTAATCCCTCACCCTCTCCTCCTTCTTTCCTTTCCTCTAATCCTCAGTCAACCTATTTGCCCTTTTTTAGCTGTAGCAGAATTGATGCGAACATAGGCGTATTTAAAAATTGACAGTTTGGCACTATGTAATTTGAAACGTAACATGTTTTAACAGTTTACTTCATAATACATGAGTAACCATTGATTTTTTGGAGCTGTTTGGTTCTTATTCATATTCTAGCCACTGTAGTAAACAGCTGTTGCTAATGCTAGTTTGAAATGTTTGTGAGTTTTCTGGACTCACTGTATTTATACAGTATAAGTTACTCTTAAAGTTGTTTCACACCACCAGCTTTTGTTTGGTGCTACATTGTTTTTTTCTCATGGAAAAAGTGAAATTGCTGAATGGAATCTGGCCTGCAGCATGCAGCTCTGTTTGTGTGTGTTTGTGTGTATTGGTTCATGTTCCTCAGGGGAGCCTGTTAAACAGCGTCTGGTCCTTGGCCAAATACTGCCTGTTAGAAACCAACAAATCAGCTCACACACTTCCTCTCTCTCTCTGTTTTATACCTTTCTCATTCAACCAGTTTTTTTTTTTTTACCTTCTCTCCTTTAATTCTCATTATTAGATTTCATTCCTCCCCAATGATTGTTTTACCCTTCTTCTCCTTTATGTTTACTTTACTCACTTATCAGATAGAGAAGGTCAGGCAGCCAGAATGCTGCAGTACACACACAAACACACAAACACACATACACACACACTTCTCCGAGAGTGATAATGTTTTCTTTATCACACACTTCCATGTTGTACTACACTGCAAATTAGATAACATTTTAATGTACATTTCACACTACTACTGTTTTTACTGTGTTCAATCAAATAAATGCAGCCTTGGTGGACATAAGAGACTTCTTTCAAAAACATTTTAAAACTTAATAATTCCATTTAATTTTCTTAAGTCTGACCAAAATAGACGAACAAATTCATACTGACATGACAGGGCAGTAAGTTGCTACAACCCGAGTTCCGGAAATGTTGGGATGTTTTTTAAATTTGAATAAAATGAAAACTAAAAGAATTTCAAATCACATGAAACAATATTTTATTCACAATAGAACATAGATGACATAACAAATGTTTAAACTGAGAAGTTTTATAATTTTATGCACAAAATGAGCTCATTTCAAATTTGATGCCTGCTACAGGTCTCAAAATAGTTGGGACGGGGGCATGTTTACCATGGTGTAGCATCTCCTCTTGTTTTCAAAACAGTTTGAAGACGTCTGGGCATCGAGGTCATGAGTTTCTGGAGTTTTGATGTTGGAATTTGGTTCTATTCTTGCCTGATATTGGTTTCCAGGTGCTGAAGAGTTCGTGGCCGTCTTTGACGTATTTTTCGTTTAATGATGCGCCAAATGTTCTCTGTAGGTGAAAGATCTGGACTGCAGGCAGGCGATTCAGCACCCAGACTCTTCTGCTACGAAGCCATGCTGTTGTGATAGCTGCAGTATGTGGTTTTGCATTGTCCTGCTGAAATACACAATGTCTGGAGGGGAGCATATGTTGCTCTAAAACCTTTATATACCTTTCAGCATTCATAGTGCCTTCCAAAACATGCAAGCTGCCCATACCGTATGCACTTATGCACCCCCATACCATCAGAGATGCTGGCTTTTGAACTGAACGCTGATAACACGCTGGAAGGTCTCCCTCTTCTTTAGCCCGGAGGACACGGTGTCCGTGACTTCCAACAAGAATGTCAAATTTGAACTTGTCTGACCATAGAACACTTTTCCACTTTGAAACAGTTCATTTTAAATGAGCCTTGGCCCACAGGACACGATGGGGCTTCTGGACCATGTTCACATATGGCTTCCTTTTTGCATGATAGAGCTTTAGTTGACATCTGCAGATGGCATAGCGGATTGTGTTTACCGACAGTAGTTTCTGGAAGTATTCCTGAGCCCATTTAGTAATGTCAATAACAGAATCATGCCGATGAGTGATGCAGCGTCATCTGAGGGCCCAAAGACCACGGGCATCCAACAAAGGTCTTCAGCATTGTCCGTTACGCACAGAGATTTCTACAATTTCTCTGAATCTTTTGATGATGTTATGCACTGTAGATGATGAAATTTGCAAAGTCTTTGCAATTTGACGTTGAGAAATGTTGTTTTTAAAGTATTCCACAATCTTTTTACGTACTCTTTCACAGATTGGAGAACCTCTGCCCATCTTTACTTCTGAGAGACTCTGCCTCTCTAAGACATCCCTTTTATAGCTAATCATGTTACAGACCTGATGTCAATTAACTTAATTAGTTGCAAGATGTTCTCCCAGCTTAATCTTTTTACAATTTCTTGCTTTTTCAGCCCTTTGTTGCCCCTGTGCCAACTTTTTTGAGACCTGCAGCAGGCATCAAATTTGAAATGAGCTCATTTAGTGGATAAAAGTGTAAAATTTCTCTGTTTAAACATTTGTTATGTTCTCTATGTCCTATTATGAATAAAATATTGGCTCATGTGATTTGAAAGTCTTTTAGCTTTCATTTTATTCAAATTAAAAAAAACTTCCCAACATTTCCGGAATTCGGGTTATAAACGTGATGATAAAATGAGTGAACAAAATGGTCAAAAAATACAGCCGGATTAATTATTTATACCCCGGTGCATACTGGGAAGAGGGCAAATGAGGTTAAACCTACCAACCGACCAAACAAATTAATAAACAGAATACACCTATGTGAAAAAAAAAAAAAAAAAAATCTGTGTACACCTATTTGAACAAAAAAAGGCATTAATCCCTCCCATGCTTGGTGTTTAGACTCCCATTCCTGTTTTCACCCTTTCTTTCTGTTTGTGAACCCGTCTCCCTCTCTCTGTTTGCCCATCTGTCTGGGTTCAGTTTAGTCCAGCATGTAACTATCTTGACTGTAAACGTCTCCCCTCTGCTGTATTAATAGAAGAGCATGTGTAATGATAGAACCACCTGGCTAAAACACAGCAAACGGATCTAACACATTCACATACTCTCTCTCTCACACACATGCTTTTCACATACTACTCAGTGCCTTATCTGCACAAACACACGCACACACTTTCCCACGCATCTAAACACAGCCTGTTACATCTCTGGAGAGTTTCCCTGCTCATGTACTCCATTGTAACACCAGATCCAACAGAATATCTCACATATAAATGATTATGAATAATAATTATTATAATTGATGTGGTTTGAAATTGGTAAAATGTGCTTGTAATATTTTGGTAATTTTGTAGCTATATTGCAGTTTGCTATTGGAGTTTATATATTATTTTATCGAGCACTATGTTGTGTATTATATAATATAAACTCTCTTTCTTACAGCACTGATTTGAGTTTCCCAGTAAAAGGTTTGCAGCAAGTGTGTGTGTGTATGGCAGCAGCAGGACTTTACCGAGGCATCAGAGAACAGCTGTGTTTGTTCACACTCTTTCAGAGCATGTGAGAGCGGCACGGCTGATTATCAATACAGCATTCTGTATGTGTGTGTGATCCTGCTAAATGATTGTACGCACTGTCCATGAGCACAGCTGATGGTGATGATGACACAGCCAGAAGTACAGCCCCCTCCCACCCCAGCCTGTGACCTCAGGGTTACCTTCGTTCCCACAGATCCAATGTACATGTCCTCGTTGCTTGCCATGGGAACTCACACAGGCTTTATGGAAATCTCTAGCCCCTCTGCTGCCTGTCAGTAGCGAAGAGTGAAAAGGCCTCCTGAGTAAATATTTTATCTTCAGGTCTGAGATCAGTTTGGCTCTCTACTGGGTCTCCTTTAATTAATTTATAGTTTTATATATATTTTAAATACATATATGTTTGACATATGTTTGCATGTGTGTCCATGAGTGGAATGTTCTGTTAATGTTTGTGGTTTGGATTGGACTACAAAATTCAATTAATAAACACACAAGCCCTGTTGAAAAATCCAGAATATGCTGGTTAGGTATGTTTTGAAGCATGGCTGCTGGTTTGAGCTGGTTCAAGCTAGTCCATAGCTGGTCACGAGCTGGTCATATGATGGTCACAAGCTGGTTTAAGCTGGTCATGAGCACATGACCAGCTAAGAACCAACTTAAACCAGCTCGTGACCAATAAAGGGCCAGCTTAAACCAGCTCATGACCAACTAAGGACCAACTTAAACCAGCTCAAACCAGCAGTCATGCTTCAAAACATACCTAACCAGCATATGCTGTTTTTTTCAACAGGGAGTACACACAAATACACACAATGTACTCTTAGATCTGGCACAAAAATCCTAAATAGCTAAATCACAACTCAGGTCTCAGCAGGCTAAACACTCATGATTTATATGAAACAGGTTTTAGATATTTTAGCACTTGAACTTTAGCGTGCATTTCACACCTTCTTTGAAGTCTGTGTGTTGACATACTGGTTTAATTAAAGAAATTAATGAAGACCTTTAGGTTATTTTTTTTTAAAGCTTAAACTTTCAAAGGCTTGGGTGTGACTCAAAAACAACACTGAGTTTTTGCTTCTGATGCTTGTTTTGATGGGGGAAAAGTTTACAAAGAGTCACAACAGAGGTGACGGTTGTTTATGAAAACATAAATTGTAAAGGTTTTGTCAGCTACTTTCGCACTGTCCTAGTGTGGAGAAATGGAAATTAAAGGTTTCAGTTCTCAGGACGAGATTTTCCTCGCTGGTTTCTTGAGAACAGTATTTTCCAAGACTGATTTCTTTTTTAAAGTTGATGATCTTATCCAACAAGGGTTCATTCCACCCTGAGACAGCTAAAAGGAGGAGATGGACCACTCATTTACAAATACCTGGTAGAAAGCAATAGACCCTTTTCATAAGACTGTGATAACGCGTTTCAACAGTCATCAGCATCGTAAATCCCCTAAAGTTTTTTATATTTTTATTTTTTTTAAATGTAGCCTACATTTATAACACTACTTTGTGTAATATTAATTTGCATCAAATTACAATGCAAGGGTGTTTATAATGCAGCATCTATGGAAGGGATGGTAAATTTGTGACCCTGGACCAAAAAAAAAAAAAAAAAACAGTCATAAGGGTCAATTTTTTGAAACTGAGATTTATACATCATCTGAAAGCTGAATAATAAGGCTAAGCTTTCCATTGATGTATGGTTTGTTAGGATAGGGAAATATTTGGCCGAGATACAACTATTTGAAAATCTGGAATCTGAGGATGCAAAAAAATCTAAATATTGAGAAAATTGCTTTTAAAGTTGTCCAAATGAAGTCCTTAGCAATGCATATTACTAATCAAAAATTAAGTTTTGGTATGTTTAGAGTAGGAAATGTACAAAATATCTGCATGGAACATAATCTTTACATAATATCCTAATGATTTTTGGCATAAAAGAAAAATTTATAGTTTTGACCCAAACAATGTATTGTTGCCTATTGCTACAAATATACCTGTGTGACTTAAGACTGGTCCAGGGTCACATTTGACATCGTTCTCTCTTCTGACTGCAGTCTCTCTCAATTTTTTTCCTTTTTTGAAAGTCGTGAAAACACCATCATGGAGTTTTCTTTTTCTATTTGAGCAAATGGGAATGCGAAAAATATATTTGAGGTACTCTCCAAGTCACTGCTCTCAAAGTTAACCCAACAATGACGACTTCCACTGCTGAGAAACTCAGAAATGTGAAAAAGGTCCATGATCACTAAGGTGGTTGTAGTAATCGTAATTTTTATTTATTTGCATATATGATCCAAATATGTGATACCATTGTGTCAGATTTTATTGGTAATTTAAATCTTGACAAACAGCTTCTGAGTTTTTGGTCTTTTCCATTCAAGTAGCTACTGTATACAACTTGCACCAACTTGACATGAAAAACATTTCCCTGATAGCACATGTACATCACTGAGACATCTATTTGACGTCTGCAATACATCATAGGATGTCTCCTATCAGATGTCAGATAGACGTCTATTAGATGTCTTTAAGATGTTTATGGTTTAGAATCAGAGGCGTCATGCACTCATTTTTTTTTTTTTGGGGGGGGGGGGGGGCGTCATGTGACACAGCAGCCACAATAGCACTTATGTTCTTATGTTTTTTTTTGTTTTTTTTCCTTTTTATTCGAAACATTCCCAAACGCATTAACTATATCATGAAATATCTCGATTCTCACCTTTATAGTATTAGTTGATCTATAGTGGGCGTCAAAGTAACCTAATAATGTAATCTATGAACTATGCATAAAAACCTGTCTGTTTACTTAAGTAACAGATATGGGCGTCATGCCATAACATAGTTTTAATACGACTGACTTTATATTTAATGTGAATTTAACATTGAAAGTTAATATGAATAAAACATTGTAAGTTAGGCTAGGCTACTTATCATAACACTTTCATTGTACAGAAAGAGAGCAAAGAACGTTTACAGTTTCAAAGAATATTTTCACTGACAGAGTTCAAGCACTCTCAAAAACTCCCATTAAAATCACTGAAGCTGTTTACACTGTGAAATGAATATATTACTTACAGATTCATACACACATCTGCACTTTATTGTTTCTAACGAGAGAATTCGCCAGAAAGAGGTATTCAGTCAGCGAGCGAGTGAAGAAAACAGCTGCATTTCAGCTGAACACCTCTGATTGGCCATTGCATTCATAAGCTCAACAGAATCGTGTGTGATTGGTTATAATGCGCAGAGCTGTAAAAAAGCGTCTTTCTCTGGCTCAGCGAACTCAGACTTGAATTTAGCATCAGATGATAAGAGGCGTTGAATGATTTAATCACGCTGGTGTGATTGTATCAAAACATCTGCATGCATTCAAAAAAATGGAAGCTGCATTCAAAATCCACTTGGCTCAAAAATCTGAGGGGGCACGTGCCCCTTACTTTGAATGGGCATGACGCCTCTGTTTTGAATGTATGTAAAACTGACATCTGAAAGATGTCTGTCAGATGTTTGTACACAGCAGATGCTTTCCAGAGCAAGTGATCTTTAACAGACATCTTGCAGACGTACGTGTGCTATCTGGGTTCAGTTAAACCTATTAAAAGCTTAAAGTAATCAGTGCTCTGTTGTGGCTCGTTAATTTAATTTATTATGTAAACAGCTCGTCTTGATTCACTGACTGAACAGTAATTCACAACAGTCACCAGCAGGGTGCAGCATTTAAATATAAATGTCTAAAGACATTGCTTTTCCTGACAAAACGAAAAAGTAAAATTCTTTAACCATTGGAGCTCGTTTCCTTGTAGAATATCAACATTTCTTCACACATTTCATGGGTATGCAAGACACATTCCTATCCAAATCACGTAATTCATGCTGAAAATCGTTATGCTGGTGTGTCAAAAGAGGCCCATTGGATGTTGTGTTACTGTGTGACCACTTGACGGAGCTATATATCTTCAGAAAAGGTTCATTACTGAGAAAGCCTAAAATATTTTTATATTTTATTTTGAAGCCTAAAATATAGGCTAGTGATTAGCCTATATTTTAGGCTTCAAAATTCATTAAGGTTGTGTTGATTTGTAAAGATTATATTGATAAAATGTCTAAGAATCATAAGCTTTTGTTGGTCACAGAGTTTATTTCCTGGAGTGATTCCAAAGCCAGCAAAGAAATACTTTAACTTTTTGTGGAGGGAACCAGGGCGATGAGTTGGCCTGTTGCCCACTCAAACAGGAAGTTTTTCTGCCCAAAACTTTTAGTTATTGATTAGATGAAACGTCTCCTATAATATTACTTAGAAATGTAGAACTGTGTGTTCATATTACCAGCTGTGTACCTTGTAAACGTAATCTAATTCACATTACTTGTAGCATAGTCAAAACTGGGTGTATCCTAATTTACATATTATCCAGTGTGACAGGCTACAATTGACAATAGTGCATCACAAAATTCCTTATAAAAATCTAGCAGAGAGTTTTATCCAAAGCAAAAATAAATGCAAGGCTGAGATCATTGTTTAAGAATATGAACCTAAAAGTAAAATGAAACCTTATTTTGCAGTAATGACTGTAACATAAAACACGTAGTTCACAAACCAAAATACATTTATACATTTAAATAATTTTTTTTTACAAATCTGCAGTTTCACTAAATACCCTTTTTGGACTGGTGAGGCACATTTGAGTCAAAGTTTTCATTGAACATTGAGCATTGATCTAGGAAAACCTTTTTTGAGCAATACTAAAAGAGTAAATCAGTTATGAAACACATAACAACCCATGAAACAAAAAAGATGAAAAAACATAATGCACATAAATCAAACTCTTGTTCTGGCCAACAGAAATGGTAACTTAATCAGTTTACAGTTACAACTTACAAGGTAAATATGGCACCAGTTGACAACCTACCCCAACAGAGATTTATGAAAAAATCTTTGCTTTGCGAACACAGTTCAACCTTTCAGTTAAAGTTGTAATTATATGGAATTTGTGTATGTATACAGTATATACTTTTATGTTAATTCTATATAACAAAATTTTAACTTAAAAAGTAGTAACATAGCCTATAAAAGATTATTGTAATATTGCGCAACCATCAGATAATTTCAGACGGAAGGCGCTTTTGTGTTTTCTATGTAAACAAACATTATTGATTTCTTTGAAATTTGCACCTCATGCATGAGTGCTGTTTTTAAAACCCCATTTCCTGGTAAAAGAAGTTCAACTTGTCTCAATACGTTCTGCCGCAAGAGTGCATTTTGCGTGAGTGGCTCCTCAAACGATCCCCTGTCATAGTCCCAGTGTCAATTTTCAGACATTTAAAAATGTTAATTTACTGAGGTCTTAAATAGACTTAAACCATGTTTCCTGTCTTTTTTGAGACAGAAATTTGTTTGCCTTTTTTGTTTCTTTGTGCTCCAGTACTTTTATGTGGGCTTCTTTACGTCTTTCCAAATGTCTATTAGCTGCTGTGGGGATCCCAGGATTGTCGTAATAACTCTGAGAAAATCTTCTCGATTATATTGTCCCAGATAGGCTCTAAACTGTGAAGGGTCTGGGGGAGATGAGGGTGCAATGCCCAACTGTTTCAGACAAGCACCAACATATGCGTCTTCTATGTTAAAGGCCTTCACTTTCTTTGAAGCCTCAACTATTTTTTCTGACAGGTCATTGGAGAAAACATATCCCATTCCCAGCAGGTACGTGGGGTATTTTGGTTCGGGGTACAATTCCTCTGCCACGTACCATTTAGAGTTTTTGTCTCTGATGACAGGCCTGTCCCACATCAAATGTCCTGTGATGTAGTTCTGTCTGGGTGTGTTGGGTGACAATAAGAGGCTCATCAGGTTCTCCAGGTTTATGTACATGTCAGAATCAACCTTCATAGCAAAAGCTGCTTGAGGGCAACGAGTGGCCAACCAGTCCATGATCACCATCGTCTTTATGGTCAGATTGAAGTAGGAGTCCACAAAGTTGCTCTGCAGTAAATCTCTGTGTTGTCGACCCTCTTCCTCCAGCTGCTGTTGAGCTTCAGCTCCTCCAGTCAAACCCACCAAGAACAGAGTCAGCACTGCTTTTCCCTGCACTGAGCTCTCATTCCCCCATGTGCTCCGGATGGCGTTACGAGCATCTACCTGATTTGGGGCCACAGGAACCATTAAGACCAGGAACGGATCCTGCTTACATTTATCAGGTTCATCCAGAGTGAAATGATAGTTGCGTGGATGAGCCACATGATAATAGATAGGAACGTCTGTGGTTTGTGCAACAGTTGTATCTCTTGGTTGGATTTGTTGACCGGGCAAAGGTGCTAATAAATCCTTTTGAGTATGATCAGCAGAAGTGCTGTTAATTTCCTTATAATGAGTCCGATTCATGATTTTAGTCAACCAGGTTTGAGAGAATGCAACTGTCTCAAAAGAGAAATCAGAGACATAAGCAACAGCAGAGAATAAAAATGCTAATGTGAGCAGCAGAATAAATGTCTTTTTAATGTTATGCGTAAATGGACCACAATCCTGAGCCAAACTGCAAAGAAAAAAGAGAAACAGATCAAAAATGAATTTCCCAGTGAAGCCACAGTTGAAATGTGTTATTTAAAAAGGCCTGTAATTTATTACCAACTCAAACCCTAATCTTTTTAGGTTTCATGAACTTTCATCTGCTTAATTTTTTACATAGACATCAATTAAAGATGGCTTGTAGCTCAGTTCAGTCAGTCAGATGTATGCGCTTTGACTGATTCAGTGAGATGAATCACTGAACTATTCGTCAGTGTGATTCAAATCGGTATGGATTTCTAAATCACAGGCTGGAGGACAGAGGGGCGGGAAAATGAAAAAAGTATCACGTGAGTCTTTTTAAAAGTATCATAAAAGAAACTGGATGATAAGAGTAGTTTATTTGTACATTCTACAGATATGGCCTTCTGTTTTGCCACCAGTCTGAATCTGATAAACAGGCTAGGCTAGTCGTCATATTCGTAAATAGTGGGAAAAAGCGTTTGGCTGTCCACCTTTTTCTTCAACGCAGAAGTAAGCCTATGGGCAAGACTTCCGGTTCATTAGCCGCTATAGAGAAATCACAAGAAGAACAACAATGTGCAGTAAACGGTAAAACTGTTTCCACTACAAACCAGTGAGTTTATAATTAATAATATTTTCAATATCAAGCAGCAAAACAATCTGTTTTGTACAGCTAAAAATAGCTGGACGCGGATGAGACCGGAAGCCAGACCCATAGAATTTACAAATGGCCGCACCCATTTTTACGGGAAGAAAAAAGTGTATAGGTGAATCAAAATTACATTTACGAATTACATTACATACTTGAATTACAGTCAAGAAACAAGTTCATCATCAAATGCAGTACACATTTTGACAGCAAGGCATTTCAAACGCTGTAAGTGCTATTTTTATGTACAGTGTGTTCCAGAGAAACAATGTTTAACAAGGTAACTTGAATAAAGATGTTATCTAGTTTATGCCTGCGGGTGATTTGCATTGGTGTTTCATTTCCTGGTAAAGCAGCCAAAATGACATATTTAAGATACAATTAAAATGCAGATCTTACAATGATAAAACGTGCAACTTACAACATGTGCTGTTCTAAATACATTTCTGGGAGAAAAATCATTATTTTAATTTTTAAATGTAAAATTAGTTACAATTTGACTGCCAGGACTGCCAGTTTTGTTATGACGTCTCGAGTCCCAACGTGTTACCTTGTTCCCTGCTTTAATAGATTTCTTCTTCCTCTGTATCACCTTACATTTGTCTTTCTGTTTCCCTTTTCTAGCACAAACAGAAAGACACTGACCAAAACAAAGTGAAGTATATATATATATATATTTTACATCTGATCACCTTCTAATCAATGCAGAAATGTTCAGTATTAGCACAGCAAAATGCTCTAATTTGATTTCAGTTAGTTTAATTTCAAAGCACATCAAGTTACTATAAGATTGTAATACGACTTTGTACGTAAACACCACAATTAACATGAAGCAAAAAATAAAAAAGGACAAAATTGCTTACCTTTGCCAAATGTTTTTAGTACCCATTCTGGGGAGTTCGGCTACGATCTTACTGCTTCACCTATTCCCTGATGAAATACCTGTCTCTCACACCTAGCAACTGGTTAAGGAGGGGTGGAGCTGGAATTTTTTTTACACCTGTGATGGAAACATCCACTCTAAGGTATTGTCCTCATTATGTGGGGTTTGGTTTGTTGCTGTGAGTAACATAATAGCTACACATTTTCCAGGAGCCCTTTTATTGTCAGAATGAATTTGATTCTTTCAAGAAATGAGGTGAAAAACTTAAACCTTGAAGGTCAATATACTGAATGGAATAATGTTTCCTTGCAAAATGTACTTAAATAATGATGCTCGCTCATCTTCAGGGAACCTGCCATATTACTTTTTGGTTTGTTTACACTGATTTCTGGCGTTTTACTCATTGCCAGTTCCACTGTATACTTTAGCTTTTGTTCATGTAGGATTAGCACAGGTGGATGTGCAAAAGCAGAAAAAAATGTTGTGAAACCAGTATTTCTGGTTGTTTTTGGCTCTGTCTGAGCCAGTACCCCAAACAGTTGATAAATTTAATGTATGTTCACAATACACAATATTTTTATATTGCTGCTGTCGTAGCAGCAGCGCAGAATCCACCCATGCAGTTTGAGTTAATTTAACAAAATGATTTGTGTAGTCCCAACCCAAATTACTCAACATTTTTTATTAGTGCTGTCAAACGATTAATCGCGATTAATCGCATCCAAAATAAAAGTTTTTGTTTACATAATATATGTGTATTATGTATATTTATTTGGAATATATAAATACACACACACATACAGCATATATTTTGAAAATATTTACATGTATACATTTATATTCATATAATTTATAAAATATATAAATATATTTAATATATAAACAACATATTTTTCTTAAATATATACATGCATGTGTATTTATATACACATAATAAATATACACAGTACACACACATATATTATGTAAACAAAAACTTTTATTTTGGATGCGATTAATCGGGATTAATCAGCACTATTTTTATATATATATATTAAACTGTACTGAAAACAATGAAGTTGTGACAATATATTCAGCAACTGTGTTGCCAAAGCTAATTTTAATTTAGCCAATTTTTATTATAAGTAACAGGAGTGTGTCATGGTGCACACAGCAGAGAGGAACGAGGAACACAAAGACGAGGATAAACTCAAAATAACAGTCTTTAATGCAAACAAGGCAGGGCAAGACAAGGCCAGGCAGACACTCAGGAACAGGCAGGAACTAAATACACAGGATAATTACTACACACAGCTGGACAAGAATTAACTAATAATCACACTTAACAAGGACAGGAAACAAACCAAATATGGAAACATGAGGGCGGGAAACAAGACATACGATACAAGGCTGACAGAGTGTATATATTTTACATGTAAAAATGCACAAGAGAAAAATTGTTGTAAGTAACCACAGTTATGTTTTAAAGCAATAAAATGACCATATAAAATCAACAGGAATAACCAGATGGGACTATTTCATTTCTGGAAAAACAAATATACTAATGGGTTTTATGTCTACAAATAGTCAGCATATTAATGACACATGAAGAGCATGTAAAGAATTCTAATTTTGCACTACCAAACATGGTGCTCAACGTCTATGTTGCTTTAAGAGACATTTGACCATTTGCATTCACAAAAAAAGAATGAAACCTTCTTTCTGTCTTAAAAAAATGAACCAAAATTTCAAACTGTTCCTTCCTGCTCCTGCTCCTTCCTTGTTTTAAAATACAACCCAAATTCTGGAAATGTTGGGACAATTTTTAATTTTGAATAAAATGAAAACTAAAAGAATTTCAAATCACATGAAACAATATTTTATTCACAATAGAACATAGATAACATCACAAATGTTTAAAATAAGAAATCTTACAATTTTATGCACAAAATGGGCTCATTTCAAATTTGATGCCTGCTACAGGTCTCAAAATAGTTGGGACGGGGGCATGTTTACTATGGTGTAGCATCTCCTCTTCTTTTGAAAACTTCTGAAACAGTTTGAAGATGTCTGGGCATTGAGGTTATGAGTTTCTGGAGTTTTGGTGTTGGAATTTGGTCCCATTCTTGCCTGATATAGGTTTCCAGCTGTGGAAGAGTTCGTTGTCGTCTTTGACATATTTTTCATTTACTGATATGCCAAGTGTTCTCTATAGGTGAAAGAT
Organism: Tor tambroides; assembly: GCA_021397915.2. NCBI lineage: Eukaryota > Metazoa > Chordata > Actinopteri > Cypriniformes > Cyprinidae > Tor > Tor tambroides. The sequence goes on along the minus strand of JAFVLL020012663.1, from coordinate 7,394 downwards.
CTGGACTGCAGGCAGGCCAATTCAGCACCCGGACTCTTCTACTACGACGCCATGCTGTTGTGACAGCTGCAGTATGTGGTTTTGCATTGTCCTGCTGAAATACACAAGGCTTTCCCTGTAATAGACGTCGTCTGGAGGGGAGCATATGTTGCTTTAAAACCTTTATATACCTTTCAGCATTCATAGTGCCTTCCAAAACATGCAAGCTGCCCATACCGTATGCACTTATCCACCCCCATACCATCAGAGATGCTGGCTTTTGAACTGAATGCTGATAACATGCTGGAAAGTCTCCCTCCTCTTTAGCCTGGAGGACACGGCATCTGTGATTTCCAACAAGACTGTCAAATTTGGACTCGTCTGACCATAGAACACTTTTCCACTTTGAAACAGTCCATTTTAAATGAGCCTTGGGCCACAGGACACGACGGCGCTTCTGGACCATGTTCACATATGGCTTCCTTTTGCATGATAGAGCTTTAGTTGGCATCTTCAGATGGCACGGCGGATTGCGTTTACTGACAATGGTTTCTGGAAGTATTCCTGGGCCCATTTAGTAATGTCAATGACAGAATCATGCCGATGAGTGATGCAGTTTCATCTGAGGGCCCTAAGACCACGGGCATCCAACAAAGGTCTTCGACCTTGTCCCTTACACACAGAGATTTCTCCAGTTTCTCTGAAACTTTTGATGATGTTATGCACTGTAGATAATGAGATTTGCAAAGCCTTTGCAATTTGATGTTGAGGAACGTTGTTTTTAAAGTATTCCACAATCTTTTTATGCACTCTTTCACAAATCGGAGAGCCTCTGCCCATCTTTACTTCTGAGAGACTCTGCCTCTCTAAGACATCCCTTTTATAGCTAATCATGTTACAGACCTGATGTCGATTAACTTAATTAGTTGCTAGATGTTCTCCCAGCTGAATCTTTTCAAAATGTCTTGCTTTTTCAGCCCTTTGTTGCCCCTGTGCCAACTTTTTGAGACCTGTAGCAGGTATCATTGAAATGAGCTCATTTAGTGGATAAAAGTGTAAAAATTTCTCAGTTTAAACATTTGTTATGTTCTCTATGTTCTATTGTGAATAAAATATTGGCTCATTAGATTTGAAAGTCTTTTGGTTTTCAATTTATTCAAACTTAAAAAACGTCCCAACATTTCCGGAATTCAGGTTGTATAATTTTTTTTTTAGTAACACTTTATTTTAAGGTGTCCTTGTTACACATATTACATGCAGTTACTATTATAATAATAAATTTGGTAACACTTTAAATTAAGGTACACATATTCACAATTAACTAATTGCTTATTAACATGCTTATTACTGGCATATTAGCTGCTTATTAGTACTTATAAAGCACATATTAATGCCTTATTCTGCACGTCCATATTCTACGCCCAACAGACCATTAATTAAGAGTTTTTCTTTAATAAACTCATAGTTACTGCTTATTGGGAGTGAATAAGGCAGTTGTTGTATGATAATTATGATCTTAATATGCTTTCCTTATTATGGGCCTTATAAGCTGGTAGTACCAGAAGAATAGTCATTCTCACTTAATGACACTTAATAAATATAGTTTATTCTTATGTAACAACACGCAGAACTACAAGTGTTAATTGTGTCCAATTAACCCTAAATTAAGTCTTTATAAGTCTGAATATGTTACTCATTCTAAAGTGAGGTCTTGCTCATTACTAATTCACTAGTAGCTGGACACTTACTAACCCATAACTGTTCTCTATTCTAAAGCCGTCTCCTCTTCACAATTAATAAGTCCATTACAGCACACAACTACTACAATTAATGAACCTTAATCTTGGTTAACTGAAACCTGGGGAACAATATGGAAGCTGCCGGCAGTGTCAAAGTGACTGATGACTACTAGGGTTCACAGGTTATATTTCTATTCAATAACAGACCAAAGACAGCACAAGTAGAAATATATCCTTTAATCTAAGATAACTTCTGTGATTTACAAACCTATTATAACTTTTTTATGGCCAAGAAAAAATGTGCTGCTGTAAACAGTATGGCACATTTCTTTTTAGCACTCTAAATACAACAAAAACAAATACATATTTTCAAATTTTCATACAGTACTTCCAACATAACATATTTAAACTGAAAGTTGAAAACTAGCATTTGAATACTCCATCAGTGGAAGAAGTTGACTGGATTTTCATGTGTGTTTTTCTCAGGGTCTCAGTCTTTAACTGAAAATAATTGTTGGGTCAACTTCACTATTTGTATTTTCCAAAAATAAAACATGTTTCAAGCACATTTAAGGCATTTAAACACGAAAACAGTACATTCAGTGTGTTGAAAGAGTAGTAGTATAAAAATCAACTTGCTATCTACAGTATATGCAAGTACATTTCATGTAGGCCTCATATATTTTTTCCTGATGTCATGCAAAAGCATTCCAAGTGGTCCGTTTCTGTGATTGTTCCCACACCAGTAAGTCCACTCAATTACATCCAAGTGGTCTTTCAACATATTTTGTGTGCGGTTTCCTCTTAGTCTCCAAATAGTTGACTTACAAACACCCCAAAGTCTCTCCAGGTTCTGTGTATGTGCACCTGTAACAAAATTTTCTTTATGGTTGACAATCCGGTGATTATAACCTTCATTCTGAAGATTGCGGTAAGACTGCCATCCATCTGAAATGACTGAGCTTCCCTGGCGAATGTGCTTCTTTATGAGGGGCATGAGATGTCTGGCTGAACGACGATGCACAACTTTGAAAATAGGTCTCCTCCTCTCAACCTTGATGCCTAGCATTCCGAATACCCAGGTGCTCCTGTTGTTGGCTCGTCCTCTGTTGTACTGGAATTGACAAGAGGCAATTATGTTAAAATGAGGATAGTGACACCCACTATTAAATGTTTCTGCAATCATGGTATAACATAAGGGAATAAATTCAAAAGTTCTATTTAAATTGAATTCTTATCAGTACGCAGTTGATTTGAACTGATTATCAACACTCTTTCAGGATGAACAAATGCTTGAATAAATAAATTAACAAAAGAACAGCAGTGAACAGTGCCTATTACCAACAGAATTTAATACATTTTATTAATCTTTCGACCCGACCTGTTTGTGTGTGTGTGTGTGTGTGTGTGTGTATATATATATATATATATATATATATATATATATATATATAAAACAGGTGTGGTTGACGATTTTTAGCAATTAATTTATTAAATTCTGATTGGATATAAACAGTTAAGTCGATATCAGGAAGCAACGCCTACATGATGCACACGACGACAGGGAGGTGACTGCGGAGTGTAAATCAAGTTACCCCTTCCCACTTAAAGTAGTTTTACTGAGATTTCTTATCCTGTGCGAAATGGACATTATTACAGATGCCCTGTGGTAAAAGAACACAGTGTACAGGAGAAATTGTATTGTGTATTATATTTTCTCTACATTCATGAATCTACATTCAGTCAGTGTGTTCAGGCTTATTCAACATCATTTTAGATGCAAAATTATGCAATGGACACCAAGGAGGAATTCTGAAATGTTTAAGCAATTTACATACCTTCATTTATGGCCAAATTTGCTTTCATCTATCAGAACAATTTTTCTTCTTCTTCCAATAGTCTGCTTGCCTGTTTTTCTCATTCTTTTCATTACAGATTTACAAATTCCTCTCAGCTTGTCTGACAGTTTACTCAGAATTGCAGAGCTCCGAGTAATCCCCTCCTGTAGCATGTCCACTTGTCGCGGTCGAAGACCTTGGGCAAATCTGTAATGGAAAAACCAAAAAAATTATTTAAGCTACACAATTAAGTAGTTGGGGTTGAAGCCCATTTCTCTCAACATGACAACCACAATTTCCCATTTGCAGATGCATCACCGCCCAAACATGCATGCACAATAGATATTAGTCCACCTTCTTCAAATACCTGAGGTCTGACCAGAGACCCAAGTGGGTTCAGTGCCTCAGACATGGGCCGGGACTGATATTAGTAGCTCTAGATGCTTGGTAATTTTAAATAAACATGCTTTCACCAAATATACCTGGGAAGACCTTAATTCTTTTAAACAATATAAAATTTCTATTATGGAGAAGAATGCTTGTAACTTGACAGTATAGGTTACTAGACACTATAAAACCCGCATTCAGTGTGAATGGCTTTTTACAGCACTTATCAGAATTACAGTTTAAAAAGTCAGTCTTTTCAGTTGTTTATTTTTTTAATGCTGTTTGCTCATTGTGTTTCCAGTTCAAACTAATTATTGTACTGAATCATGAAAAAAATATTTATTTGATGGCCAGTTTTTCCAGTTCTCTGAAAAGAATGGATTCAAATTAATGATTCATTAATGGTTACATGTCTCTAGTTCTTTTAAAACCAGTCATCAGAAATCTGGGACAGATCAAGAATAATGAAATAATCGAAAGAAATTGTTTTTCATGTCAGTCTCAGCACCCATGAATGAACATACAGCTGCAGGTCACAACTGGATTGAACAATATTTTATTTAACACAAATGCATATTAAATAAGAATTATATTAAACTACCAAACTCCTCCTGCTGTATATACTGTTGCTATAAAGGTTTCAGGCTAAAATTTCAGGCTTTTGTGTATAACATTTAAAAATTTTACTAGTTAGGTTCAGGTAAGAAGCGATTCGGGTCAGATGGTCCGGTACAGACCTTAGGACCCGAGAAGACCTATGATGTGTTTTTATGCAATGCAAAAACTGCTCACCTATAGATGAAATGCATCCATGTTTGAAGTGAAATATGAGAGTTCTCAAACATGGAGCCATGTGGGATGGACTTCACAAATGATTTTCCTTTGTGACTTGAATCTCTGCATATCCTGAAAATTAAGAATGAATAAAAACAGCTGTGTGATTTGTGTTGTGCATTTAATTTATACTAACAGTTTTCTACTATTTTGCCAATGGTAATATTGTACAATTTATGATTACAAAGCATACTAACAGAACCAACCAATGGATTCAGCTGTAGCTGAAAAGTTAGGGTAAGGGATATATGATATTGTCGCGTTGCTGTCAGGTGGAAACCTCACATTTCCAAAAATATATATATTTTTAATAATTAAACACTGTGTTGTCAAAGTTTATATTGCGGATTTTTTCCCCATCATTGGAATGGCCAAATCTGAAGCAGTAAATGCATTGTATTGCATTTTCATCAACTTGCAGGTTTTAAAAGTTTACTGTGGCTATGGACACTCTGTTTTTGTGTGTCATTTGGACATAATTTCATGTTATTATAGATTAAAGAACCAGTTCTTTATTCCCCATTGCATAGCATGCTTAAACTGTGTGCAGCACTTCACGGTAGAGCAGTGGTTCTCAAAGTGTGGTAGGAGTGCCACTAGTGGTGCTCAGAGGAATCACTAAATTAAATGTAAATTAAAGTGCCCCTATTATGGATTTTTGGAAATGACCTTTCATGCAGTGTGTAACACAGCTCTGAATGTAAATATCCTACAAAGTTTTAAATCTGAAAGTGCACCGTGTATAAAGTTATTGTCTCTCAAAAGAAAGAGTCGACTCTGAATCATTGAAACGAGCCGTTTTTAAAACGAATCCCAAGCCGTTTCATGCTGACGTCAAAATGAAACATTAGCATATTGCCCGCCCACTTGTTGCGCGCGCAGACCTGGGAAAACTTGATTTTGGCGTTGGTCTGAATGAAAATGCAAATTCATTCTTTGCCACTAGGTGCCGCTTTTGGAGCGGTAAAAGCTCACAAACACTGCTTTAAATGAAATCGATCAATCAAAAGAGGAGTTTGGAAAAATTAATCGTTGAACGAATCATTTGGGAGTCGTTGAGCAAATAAGGTAAAATTAAATGCATATTATAAGAAAATGAAAGTGTTTTTTGAGCCTGCATGCATGGCAACCTGTTGTTGGGGACTCCCAAAACCAAAATATGAACCTTTCATTACCCATAATAGGGGCACTTTAATGTTAAAACACAATACGTTTTAATTTAAAATTTGATTAAAGTTTTTCTTTTTCTTTTCTTTTCTTTTTTTCTTATTTTTACATTTAAGTACAGTACAGTTTTTATTTAACTTTTAGGTACAACACATTTTAATTTATCATTATTTAAGTGTTTTATTTACCTGTTTGTAAGCACTGTGTAGTGTTAATGTTCAAACTGTGTACTTACAATGTTAAAGTGTCTGACAACAATAAATAAACATTTCTTATTAGGAATAAAACTTCCTCATTTTTGAACTGTGCAGAGCTATAGCTGAATAATTAGGCCTACTACGCTACTGTATTTTAATGTTGGTCATTATGGTGGTATTTGGAGAGCCAAATATTTTCTGAAGGTGTACTTGGTATGAAAAGTTTAAGAACCACTGCAGTAGAGACTGTAAGGTTTGACAGTTTGAAGAGCTGAAAATTTGGAGATACGAGGTTTCAGTCCAACAGCCATGATATGCACAAAATTATGAATAATAATTAACATGTGGTTGTCATACTCACCATATTGGCTCCTTTCTGCCATTGGGTAGTTTCAACCTCATAAGATGAGAGCCGGGACATTTCATTGATTTTTGAATTAGGCCTTCTTTCATTAACCACCTGCTGAACTTACGCATTTCCTTGGAGCACTGTCTAAAAAGAATTCGGCTCAAAAACTCATAATGTGACACCATATTTACAAATCTCTTGATTCAAAGCTACCTATCTCCCATAATATTACATCATGTCCCATCTGCATCAGCGATTAAATGAAAAAGGCGGAAAGTGTTCTCTATTGCGTTCTCCTTTGTTGGGCGGTGTCAGTCAGCGTTGCGGTGCATTACCGCCACAATGTTGTCGGAGTGGGAACAAGAATTTTCAGCTGTGAACACGTGCCCTGACTTCCGCATTTGCTTTGCCGATTGAAGGGAGAAGAAGCTGGAAAAGGAGTGAACATTTTTGCACCTGAAATGGTAAGTTAAGTGCTAACCAAGTGCTACCCTTGGAATTCTTACGAGGGCTGTGCTGTTTGATGATATATATATATATATATATATATATATATATAGTCCAACCATCAGTAATGTCTTAATTGAATTTAAATAGTTGGGTGAAAACGGAGTGGAGCCCAATATACTGTACTTGCTACCTTCTAAACCACAGGTGTCAAACTCAGTTCCTGGTGGGCTCAGCTAATCAAAGCCTTCAGGCTAAGCTTTGTACGTTTGTTCGAGTTTGCATACTGTCTTTAAGCTTTGTATGTTTGTTCCATTCCAGTTTGCATACCATCCAAACCGTTCCACGGACGATGCAATATACACCACTCTCCACCTAGCTCTTACTCACCTGGAACAAAAAGACTCTTATGTAAGAATGCTGTTCATCGACTTCAGCTCAGCATTCAACACAATAA